>CAEGAE010097202.1:0-80668 GCA_903067095.1 Girardinus metallicus
TCTATCTATCTATCTATCTATCTATCTATCTATCTATCTATCTATCTATCTATCTATCTATCTATCTATCTATCTACAGCAGCCCACGTTTTTGACTTTGAGAGTGGGATATTTCCTGTCAATCCAAGCGTGGGTCATATTTTACTCTCAGTGGCCACAAGAGAGCACCCTCTCATAAATGAGACCATCTGCAGTGGAGACCAGAGGTGACTTGATCTCCAGCACTGCCGCTTCTCTGTGGAAGTCGTTTTTCTATAAGGCTGCGTCTAAAAGTGGCTCCACACAGAGGACAGAGGATGGAGAAGAAAAGAGCATCGTCTGTCAAAACTCAAAAGTTATCAGATTTAGTGAATATAGTCAGAGACAGGTACAAAGTAGTTACAGTTACTTGAGTCACTTTTTGAAAAACAAAACTTATAGTTTGGTAACTGCTTTCTGAAGCGGTGTGCATGAGACAGACATTATGAGACATGACATAACATCTGTCATGAACATGAAAGAGTCTTTATGAATGTCATTCAGTAAATAATGACACTTTTAATGCAAAGTTGACTCTTTTAATTGACTTTTAATGTAAGTTTTAATGCAATTTTGAATAAAAAAGTAATTATTTACCAAATAATACTAAGTTGACCCTTTTAATGCAGATTTGCATTAAAAGTGTCATTATTTACCAAAAGACACTTATTTATGAAGACTCCTTCATGTTTATGACAGTGTAAAGCCATTCTTATGCACACCCCTTCAAATAAAGTGCTAACATAGTTTTATTTCTGTACTTTTTACTTTTAATTAAACTAATTTATTATCGCTCTTACTTGAGGAAGCTATCTGAACACTCTACCCAGTGTGAGTCATTTCATGAAAAAAACAAACATGTTTTAACCCAAATGCATGAGATACAGACATACGTACAGCTTATGTTAAAGTGAGACATCTTGTCCTACACAAATTTTATTGTTCTCATGTTTTTTTTTATTCTACGTTAAACGTAAATACAGTAAGCATTATATCACTGGAAGAACTATAATCTGTTCTAACACATAGCCATACTTTTGTCTGCCTGATAACAACATTTCATTTTAAAACAAAATTTGATGCTATAATACAAAAGTACTTCAAAGAACACTTTTGTACTCTTACTTGAGCAATTTCTTGGACAGCTACTTTTTACCTCTACTTAAATTATATCTTTGGCTACCCTCCACCTCTAAATAGAGTCCAGCTGTGTGTAATCTATCTCAGTATAAATCCAGCTGCTCTCTGAAGGCCTCAGCGATTTCTTGGAGAACATTAACAGCATCAGGAAGACCAAGGAACACCGAGCTTTGAACATCTGTTCAAACCTACAAATTGTTTGCTCATTTATTATTCTAAAGAGTTTTTATTTTACCTAGAGAGGCGGTGAGTGACAGAGAGATGCTTACAGTGAAAGTAGGAGCAACATCGCGTGTGAAATAGAGTTTGCAGGTTGTGTCTCAAACAAATTTCACTCGCGGAGCTGCAAATTTGGTTTTTGTTTGCGTGTCTGTGCAAGCCACAATTTGTGATTATATTTTCTTCCACCTCTCATCTCCGGTTAGTATTTTTCTTTCACTTTTAGCTGTAAACATTAAGACTACATATCTGGTATGTGCAGTCTGATAATGTTACAATAAAATCTAGTTTTTGTAAAAGTTAGTTTTTATTGTAGCTCATTTTTATCTTTTATGCATCAGGGTTCTCCATATATATTGCTATTAGTTTCATCTGTTTCAAAGAAAGCTGATCTGGGATATTTATATATGCATATCAGTTCTTTGCTTAAAATCAAATATATTTTAAAATACAGACTTCTTGCTTTCAGCCACTTCTCCAGCTCTACCATAAATCCATTGTCTTTGATTTTTTCCACCCTGCACATTTAACATAACTAGACCACATGTGACACTTTCTAAGTATTATTTAATAAATTAACAAATAAATACCAGTTTTCACTTAGTATGGTACTTGTGTCCAATGCAAACACAAACTGTAGAGTGGAGAAGGGAAAGCAAAGTTTAACTTTCTGGATTTTAAGCTGCTATGGAAAACTATTTCTATTGATTTTCTTTACATTTCTAGACTTAATTTACTGTAAATTCAGTTTTTAAAATAAATATTGGAGCAGGTTTTGGAATGGGGTTAATTTTTTTATTTGATTTTTTTTTTTTACATCAATTAGACTTTAAAAATTACGTTTGGTGTTCTGCTTTCTTAGTTATAAATATCAAAATCTCTCCAGGGTGAAGCAGAGTTTGCTTCTAACCTCGATTTTTCTCTGATTTGGCCTAATAGGATAAAGGTTTGGGGACGTTTAATGGAAAAACACCTAACAAGTGTCCACAAAAACAGCATGTGAGGAAATTAAGAACCAATTTCTGAAGTCTTGTTACAGTTAAGCTTGAAATGCACTCATGTCTAAAGCGAAATTTATAACTTTTAGCTCATATTTATGTCATTTATTGACACAAAAGAGCAGACTGAAGGTTTATGAGCAGCCAAAATAACAAACTGTCTGTTTGTCGGCACTGACAATAATACATAGAGCAAGAGTTGCTTGACAATACAGTGTTTTATTTTTAAGCCTCATCATCTGCCTGTGACTCATCACACTTTGGGGGAAAAGAAGCTCCTCTGTTAGTTTTATATTTCTGAATTTTGTGACACTTCGCCTACCTCGACCAGGTTGACCAAGAAGTCAGTGGTTCTGGAGCTCTAATTAAACCAAACACTTATTAGCACATAATGATGAAGCTGAACTTGCTATAAGTCATAATTTTCCTCTGCCCTTTGTAAAGGCTAACCGATGGTATAAGTCAAGGACATTGAATGGAGCAGTGGAGAGAAAGGCTGAGGAAGAGGAGAGGCGTAATCGAGTGGGATGGAGCTCATATGCAGTGCACCACACAGAGGAAGACACAATAAGAAAGCTCGGGCTATTATTAAGGCATAATAGGTTACCCAGCAAGTCTGTTTGGCACCACTGACTCTCTGCTGCTTTGTGTTGCAGGCTTGACATAAAAAGGATCAAATTCCCTATCTCTGTAAAACATAGGAGGGGGGACTCTAAAAATAGGAGACGTGCTCTAGAAGTTGCTGTGGAGATAATTGAATATTATTTTCAGGAATGATTAAGTTGACCTATCCGGTAGACTAATTATTTCTTGCAGGCCAGAGCAGAACTTGTTTAATAGATGTTGGTAGCAGTGAATAAGGGAAAATAAAGCAGCCAATCTCCGAGCTGTCCGCTGACCAAGAACACGGTATCCGTGGAAAAATGAATAATGCCCGTCATTAGAGTTTAACTTGAGGAATGAGCGTGAATTTATCTTATTTTTTTTCCCCTAGTGATGTCCTGAGTTTGTATGGAAGCTGGTGTCCTACTTCCTTTCCCTCAGTGGTTCCCAGGATTGTGCACATTTACGCAGGTCAGGATTCTGCTCTGCAATTCCCCATGCTTTTCTTTCTTTAGAAAATATTTGATTATTATAGTCTCACTTCAAAACTTTCACAGGAATTTCTCCAGTCTCTTCACATGCATTGCATTTATATTAAAATTATGTTCATTTGATCCCATGTGCTCATTTAACAATTTTGTGCGCAATTTCATTAATCAAGCTTTGACAAAATTTTTCTATTACAGGAGTTGGTCAACTGATCCAAAGTGAATTATAGTCAGCAAAACTACAAAATTATACAGCTTTATTTAATTTAATCAATATTTAGAGTCGGACCTCTGTATTGTATTGATTCAGTAGATACAGAGATATTTATTCAAAGCATTTATTTCTGCTATTTTTTTTTCAGTTAATGTAGCATTAAGGTTCTATGTGTGAAATAAACTTTTCAACAATATCAGTAAAACATAGGCTGATATTTTAAAGCCTGCATTTCTTTTATGATTGTTTTCCACTTATAATTGAGCAAAACAACAATTAATTTCTTAGAAATGTTATACCATACCAATAAAAAATATTAGCAGGTTGAAGGTTGTTATTTTCAAAAGATGCTTTTAATCTGGCAAACAATCGTTATTGGAATGGATGTACGACTTAATTGAATATTATGATTGTCAACATCAGATGCAGGATCATCAGACGTCAGAATATAAAGTTAATTGTTTGAGATCCTAGAAACAGGCTTTCTTGTTTCTTTGTTCACCATAAAATGTGTGATGATAATAAATTGAAAAACTGCAGTTTATTTCTTTACCTTTGACCATGATGATACCTTTCAGTTAGAAGAAATTTTCTCAATATCAGTTCTCATTACTTAGTGGCTGCTTTTAAGCACAACATTTCATTTTAAAAAGAAAATGAATCATTTCCAAGAAGAGTTAGAAATAAATCTAGGAAAAAACCGCCAACATTCGTCAACTTACTCGTAGGAATCTCATTATGTTTATCCTCTCTTTTGATGCAGTGTACTTCAGAGGCATTTTACATGATTGTCCAACATAAGATAATGCAAAAATAATTTATGGTTTTCAATATTTTTAAAAAAATAAAAAGAGTGTTGTTGCTCGTATTTTGCCTCTTTTTTTTGGAATCTCCAAAATAAAACCTAACCATCTCCTTGCAGAAGTCACATAATTAGTCAGCCTATAGTTTAATCTCAGTTTGAATCTACGTTCAGTGAAGGCCTCACAGGTTTGTTAGAGAACATTAGAGAACAAAAATGAGTCTGACATTTACCATTTTACTCCACATGCATGACCTTATGTGTGGCTGAAAACCATCTACACATCACCAGGAACACACTGTCTCCGTAGTGACACATGGAGGTGGCAGTGTTAAGCTGTGGGGATGCCTTCCTTCAGCAGGAACAGGGAAGCAGACCAGAGTTGATTGGTGGGTTGATGGAGCTAAATACATGAAAAGCTTGCAAGAATTTATGCCAGAGGCTGTAAGAAAATGCTGGGTCAGAAGTTCGCTTCTTAGCAGAAACATCACTAAACACGCAGCCAGAGCTACAGTCAGATGTTTTATATCAAAGCAAAGGTTACTGTATTATGTTTTTATGATGTTGAGCACTTTGAACTGTCTTGCTGCTGAAATGGGCTATACGAATAAACTTGACTTCAAAGAACTAAATCCAATCGGGAATCTTGTGGCACCGCTTTAAATGTGATGCTCACAAATACTCCGTGTTGAAATCTGACTGAGCTTAAGCTATTTTGCAAAGAAATTAGAAAAAAGATTTCTGTCCTCTAGATGAGCAAAGCCAGTGCAGACAAACCTCAAAGAACTTGCTGCTGTAAATGTAGCAAACAGACCTCTACACTGCTCTGTGTTGGTCTAAGAGATGAAACCATAATCAAATATATTTGTAGATGTAAGATGACAAAATGTGAAAATATTCAAGATAAGTGACTACTTTTGAAATGTCTTTAAACAGTTGAAGTTCATCCTTTTCTCTGACCTCACTTCAACCACATAGGTATTCGCTTCAACAACTAACATGTAAAGCTAAAGTATTTAAAACATTTTTTTTTATTAAAAGCTAAACATTTTTTATTTCCAGCCATTTGTTTCTCTGTTGTTGTGTCTTATGGGTTTTTGGAACCATGAATTTTCTGCTTCAACACAGCAGACTCGCAGCAGTGCTATTTCTGACTCGCAGCTGTATTGTGTTGCAAGAACTTAATTCTTTTCCTGGTGTGTTTCTTCACTGCTCCTGTCCTGAAATCAGCAGGGGACTTGGTCCATTTGCAGCATGTGAAGAGAAGATAGTCTGTCTTCTTCTACAGCGCATGTTCCTGTTGGCTGCAGACTGCAGACTGTTGTAAATAATTTTACTCAAGCAAAGGCCTGACTCAAATAAAGGAGCAATAGGACCAGGATTATTTCCATTATGCTGAAAACCAGTTCAGAACAGTGCGCATTAAAGCAAACCACAACAAAATGTAACTTCCTTTTTCTTTTTTACTGATGTACAGCCAATGCTCTGCACTGTAGCAAAGGGAAAATATTGATTTTGTTTTTGAAACATAGAAACATAAATGCCAACTGATTAGACTGATCTTCACTGAAAAAAACCTCACAATTCTCTCTAAAAAATGAATGATACGAAATTGTGCTTTGTGCCTCCTCAATATTTTAAATGATTAAATAGCTCAAAGCCAAAACATATGCATGTGTTGTCTGATTATAGCTGTAAAGCTTGATAATGGTTGAACAGTTACATAAAACCAAAATTTTTATATCTAAAAATTCAAAAATTCAATTTCATATATTTTCTATTTACCTAATGCACAGTGATGTTTAAAACATTTTTTTTCACTTTCAAGTTCCTTCACTTATCTTCAGGTTTAGATCAAACAAATTATACCAGACACATTTAACTTGATTAAACCAACTGTACCCAATGTCAAATTATTATAATCCTCCGTATTGAATAATGAATTAACTGTGATTTACAGAAATTTTTGGTTCAGCTTTACTAGTTATACTCATGATAGATAGCTGCCTGTCATGTGCAATCAAGAAATCCCTTAAATAAAACCTGCCTCAGAGCATGACATAGGCAAAAAGATCTTAAAAACTGTTTCTAAGGCTTTGACACTATAGTGAACTACAGAGTGAGCCACTGTCCCAAAATACAGTGGTGAACCTTTTATGGATCAACAAAAACATTTTGGAAAAGAGTAGCTACCAACAGTCTTCTGCTTCACTCTTTAAATTGATCCTTGTAGGAAGGAAAGTCTTTCAAAATTACCTTTAAGGTGGAGCTTTGTGACAATTTCACAAAGTTTAAATGTTTTATCCTGTTTTAGACTGTAACCACTTTCATACAATCAAAGATTATTGCTCTCTTGGTTTGAATTTACTGTTTTCTGCTCGATTCTGAATGCTATGGGTGCTGACATCTTCTAATTTATGAAAGTATACAAGAATAACTAACTTTTAATGTTATCTTTACAAACACATCTACTGATTTCTTGAGTGTAACTGTAAATTAACATATTAGTAGGGTGTAGTTGACCTGCCGTGGGTTGCTGTGCACCTGTTAGTTTTAATATTTTCTTGACACAAGCAGAGACACTCCTGCAAGCAGCAAGGTAATTGAGGAGAAGTTGTTTTTTTCTCCTCAATTTCAGATCTAGGAGTTTCAGGTCCAGGAGTTGAAGACTTCTGTTATAGCGACCTTATGAGAAAACATTTGGGTGGCGCTGTGTAAGAGTGTTCACTGTCCGTACTGCTTTATATGACGATGTATAAGCTACTTCTCTTTCTGGTGGTGCTGGAATGGCTACATTAGTACTTTCTCTCTGATCAAAGGAGGCAGAATTGATTGTGTGGTGGGTGAGTGAAGTCATCAGCAAATTTTGTGGCTTTTTAGGTAAGTCTGTTGTTCTGAGGGAAGGGAGTTGGTGACTAATGATCTTTTCTGCTGGCCTCACCGTCCACTAGAGATGTTTTTGGTGTCTAATGGCGCAGTTGTCAAGCCACACAGTTATGCAGTTGGCAAAACCCAATATTGTCACCATAAAAGGAGGTTGAGATTGGGACTGAAGCTTTTACTCTTTTGAGTTTTTGAAAAATAGAGATGTTGTTAGGCCATTTTTAATCAGTGATTATTTACATAAACAGCCCTTGAGTCCAAACATTATAAATAGCCCAGCAGAGAATAAGAGTAAGGAGTGATTAAATTCCAGGGATAAAGGTTCAAGGTAACCTCATGATAGCACAGGCTTTGGTAAATAAAAATAAGCACAACCCAAAGAACACTAGAATTTTATAATGTCTTCCTTTCATTTAGAGTTAATGTTAAAAATCAAACAATAATTACATGAACATTATCAAGGGCAAAAGAAACTACATTCATAACCACTTATTAGTACTAAACAATTTCTGCACTTCAGTCATGTAAATATTCAGATTAGAGCCTTTTTACATATGAACCTTGTTTATATAATCTACTCATGCGTCAATATAAGCTTTCAAAGCTATGAGGTGGATCCACATCTGTGACACCTTATGAAACTTTGAAAAATTTGTTTACTAAAGCAAAACAAATGCAAAGCCCAGAGAGACTATGTTAAGGTTTGTTGGCTTGTGTATGTGCGTGTCTGCTTGTGTGTCTGTGTGCTTGCCTTTGAGAACACTACTGAACAAACGTGTGCATGTGTCACCATTATTGTGCATTGACTTCACCTGTCCTCTAGCTCTGTAATCCCTGGGTACACCTGGGCCTTTTGGGCTTCAGGGCTTTTAGCAGATTGCATGTGTCAGACTTAGGACAATTACATTGATTGTTGCCCTAGAAACTCTGCTGTGCCTCTGCTGCTGAGGGAAGTAGTAAAAAAAAAGAAAAAAACTTAATAAAAAACTTAATAACATTTAAGGTGACAGAACAATGCTGAAAATAAGTGAGTCTGTCTGCATGTTGCTTTTCATATCACATCTACCTCTGGTAGGCTGTTCAGCATATTGATTTACAAACGAAAATAGATTCATATAGTGAAAGGTCAGTACTCCGTCTAACTTTTGAATTACTATTTTTTTTTATTTAGTTTGAAACTTTGGAGAGCAAGATTTTATCGTGAGGTTAGGCAATAATGTTCACAGAACTCTATAACATTGGAAACAGATTTAGGAAAAAAACAGCATGAAAACTTGTCTCAATCCTGTCTTATATGAACGGTTCAGGCTTGTGGTGTAATAGTGTAGGGGAATATTTTGGACATAATGGACCCCTTAGAAGCATCAAATTTGTCTAATGGCTTCCCAGTCTTCCCAAATATTGTTGACTTCTCCAAGTCCACATGTAGACCAGCTAAAATTTGTCAGTCAAAAAGATTGCTTCAAAACAACTATTACATTCTTGTATAAATTAAACCTGGAGCCAAGAGATTTATTTGTGTGGACAAATATAGAGGTTGAACTACTTAGAATATAAAGTTATAGGGAATCATGATATATCGGCATATTATTTGTCACAGCCTGTGCGGAATCCGAAATCTCAATTTAATCAAGTTTCAATCAAGTTTATTTGTATAGCACATTTCAGCAACAAGTGTCTTTCCCTATGCAAGTGTTCAATAACTTTTCGGATGTAAGGTCTAGCTCAGTGGCTTTATGGTCTGAACCTGATATATACAAGAGTAACTTTGTTATTGTCTCCAGTACTGAATAGAATCGCTCTTAACAGCAGCATTTATATTCTGGAGTCATAACGTCTGAGCTAATCTCTGATGGACGTCTTGTTGTTTGTTTCTGAATATTGGGGCAGAAGTGTGAAAAGACCCTGAAGACACATCAACTTATTCATTTCTTCAGCAGGTTAAAATTAAACATGCAGCTTGGGTCCACTGGTTGTACATTAACTGTCTGTGTACGACACACTGGTCTACAATGAACCCAAAATTACAGTTCCTGTTTATGCCACCAAATACTGATGCACTCTTGTGAGATTCTGTAAGTGTTTACACAGCGCGAGTTGTTAGAAACGGAAACATAAAGATGTGCGCCAGCGCTTTAAATGTGTTGTTGTGAAGGGTGAGACTCCCGGCTGCAGAGAAGAGTAGGTGTGAATGCTAATTAAACTTAACATCTGTCAGATTCAGAGGCTCCGCCAGACATCAAACCCACAGTTAAATAATCAGCTACCAGATTATTAATGTTACATCAAGCCAAATTCATTCTGTATATTGATAACCGGGGTAGGACGCTCTTCCTGAAACATACCCGTAGCGCCGTCTCAGTGCGGAGGAGTTTCTTACTCACTGTAGGCCTCTGTCAAGTAACGCCTCGGTTTATTAGGTCTGATATGAACTATAAACCCAAAATTTGTTTATGTTCAGGGGCATCAGGGCATTGTTGAGTGATAATTTCACGAGGGAAACATTATGTACACTTCATAATATTGTCTACTCAGCACATAGCGCAGTCCAGTCCAGACTGGCTTTTATGTGAGTGAAGGGCTTTAGGACGCTGCACATCAGAGTGTCATCTCTGAGAGCACCATTATGGCTTCATTTCCAGTATGCACTTTAGTGTCTGGGTTGTGTTGCGTCTGTGTTTGCATTTGTGTGGATTAATGACCACCGGCATAAGCAGTGCCACAGACTAGTGTTTTACACAAACAACAACTGGTTTTGTGACGGCGTGGGGAACGCCTCGGGGCGGAAACATGACTTTTGCTGTCCTCTGTTTCTCGCTCTATATCCCTGTCTCTTCATCATCCGCCACTCTTGCTCACCTGTGCCACCTCACTAATGATTGCTCAGCGGCCGCGAGTCTACCATGCATCATTTACCAGGGCTCCAGAGGCAACAACGGGGAGCCGTAAAGGAAGTAAGGGAAGAAAAAGAAATAGAAATATTCTCTCTTAATCCAGGTATAGGAAGATGAAAACGACTGTTATGTAGAAAAAGGTTCTGAGAAGAAGGAGAGAGGATGAGAGCTGTGCAGCCAAAAAGTAGACAAGCGTTTGTCACAGAAGCAGAAGAGAAGGTGAGAAAAGGCTGGAGGGGACCAAGAGACCCATTTTATTAATCACAGCCTTTATCTGGTGGGAAACATAGACAGCTCTGGATGAAAATAAAACTTTTGTCTGTGTAGCAGCGAAGAGTAAGTGCTTATATATAGAAAACATAACTACACAGCCTTGCAAAAGTATTCACATCCTTTTTTTCCACATTTTGTCATGTTAAAACCAAAACTTTTATTGTGTTTTACAGGGATTCAGGAGATAAATCAATACATATTTTTATTCGGCCAAGTAAAAACCTAGAAAAGTTTTAAGATGTTTGTATATTTCCGTAAATCTCAGTATAAATCCACCTGTCCTGTAAATGATTATGAGGTTTGCTGGAGAACTTTGGTGAATAAACAGCATTGTGAAGACCAGGGAGAAGAAGTAGCTGAGAGTTTTAAAGCAGGGTTAGGTTTTCTAACAGTATCCCACGCTCAAAGATCTCATGCAGCATTGTTCAACTGAACACCATAGAAAGAGGATGGCACAGCTGAAAAACCCAGCAAACTGAAGGAAGTTATCAAAGAAACAGTAAAGAGGACCACTGTAACTCTGGAGGAGCTGATAAAACCCTGAGCTCATCTGAAAAAAAATGTTAACAGGACAGCTATTAGTTGTATGCTCTCTTTTGAAAATAACAATAGTCATTGTGTGAAGAATGGATTCCAGGTAGCCACTGGAGTTTAGGGTCCACAACTGACTGTGAACAGCTAAAATATGCAAATACTTGAAACTCCTATAAAAATGCTTATTACACACCAAATGCACCTTATGCATTAGTACAGACTCTTAGCATTGCCACACAAGCTCATCTACAGTCTTCAGCCAGGTGAAACTGAAGGTTGCAACATTGTCCAGGTATTTCAGCTTCTCAAGTTACCTTTTTAAATAAATATATCTTAGAAATGATCTACAGAAGTCAAATAGGTGATTTTTTTCCATGAATAATATGGAGTTATGTTCCAAAAAAATGGAAGAGGTGAATGAGTGAGTATTGAACCATGAGTTACCTGGTCTGAACATGAACTGGAAGACACTGTTACTAATGAGTGAGGAGTTAAACTGACTTCTTGATGACTATCTCCAGGTTCTGGCCACTAGAGAAGTTGGTTACCAAGGAGACTGAACCAGTAGATGGACGTTACTACTGATCAAGGAGTTTCACTGACTTTCTGGGCAATGTCATCACAGTGTTGAATGAAAGAGATAAATTCAAAATAGGAATGGGTTTCTTAGGAGTTTCTCTGATTATTGACCAGTTCAGCAGTTGGTTACCAAGGATACTAAGTGTGGGCTATGAAAAGATGTTACATTCCTCTGTGTCCATCATCAAACAGTTAAAACCCAAAGCACAAATGGATTTTGAGGACTACTGATGTCCACTGACCAGGGGTTGGTTACTATGGAGACTGAATGTGGACTTGTAGCTTTATGTCACTGCTGACCGAGTGATTTCCCAACTTCTCCTGTGTGTCGCAATAAAGAGTTAAAATCTGAAGCCCAGCAGATATCTTGAGCACGACTGCCGTTCATGCAGTTAACCTGCAGGTTGAACACAAACCGATGGTATTCCTAATCAAAGAGTTACACTGTGTTTCCCCTGTGTGATGCATCAAACATAGTGGTAATAGATGTCTCAGGGACTACATCCACCTTCGGCAAATACAGAAGTTTGTTTCCATGGAGACTCAGGATGCAGACTGACCAGCGAGTCACACTGATTTCTTAGGCAAGTTTCCCTGCTGCTTGAGCATCAAGAGATGCCACAGATGCTGCTCCCCTCCCAGATAGTCTTTGATCTCCAACATCTAAAGGAAAATATCATCTCATATTTATCATACTGGACAACAGTAACACAATTTTTATTCTTTTTAGATTTTTGATGCAAATAAAATGGACAGAAAGAACTGATCATAAAGTTATCATTGGACGTTTTAATGCAACAACTGACTTTTGTCTGGCAAATTTCTGTGTCTTTAAGCTGTCACACCAAACAAACTAGAGCCGGCCTTCACAATGCAATATGTGGTGAGAAAAACAGGAAATTCCAAGTCTGCTCACAACCATTCCAAGTTGTTTTTCTTCAATCAGAGACATGATGCAATGTTTAATTCGCCACATATGCGTTTTCAGGCCCTGACAAGATCCGGTGCCATCCCACGATATGACACAACACAGCGGGATGGCATCATGAGCTTACAGCACACTTCCTGCCTTTCACAAAGAATTATTATTACTATGTTGCTTTTCAGGCATTTAAAATGGAATAAAAAGTCAAAAACGCTCAGTGCCAATTTTTCCACATTCTCCGTACAAGATGAACAGACTATATCATTAGGTGTCTGAGCCGACAGCCAATCAGGATTGTAATGATGGGTTAGATTTGTGCAGACAGCACAGATAACGCACACGCTGACCCTGCAGTACCGCCATCCAGCGGTCGTCTTAATAGGCTATAAAAAGCTCAGGTGTAGGCGTGCTCTGTTTGCCTGCTGGTGGCCTCCCCAGCACACCAATTTTTGTTCATTTCTGGAAGAGGGAGTGGTGGGTAGAAGTATACAGGGAGAATGAACGGTATGGAAAAACATGGATAGAAAGAAAATAATAGCTCAGCACAAAGCTATTGTTTGCAACATATTTTTCCACATTCTCCGTATGTGGAAAAACCTATTGCTTCAGTTAGAAGCAATAGGTTGTTTGCTTCTAACTGAAAATCTATAAAGAAATCATACTCTCTAAGCATCGTAACAAAGATGTGATTAGTTCATTATGAGATTATATTACATGACTCTACATTTACTTTGACATTTATATCCAAGCTGCCAAAATGTGTTTCTTTGCAGAAGGATGCAAATCCCTTATGCTCAAAGTCAAATCCATGCAAAACAGTCAATAAAGGCAGGAGACAAAGAAACCTCAAACCAGGACGAGTTTGTGCTGTGTAGAGGTCACAATATTGTGCTCATCAAGTGGGTGTTATAAATATTGAAAAACCTGGTTGCTCAAATTTTTTTGTGTCACTAGCAAGCTTTAACAAGTGACTTATGCCAGTAGATTTATTTTGAATACTTAATTTGCCTGGTAGCTGTGAAATATGATTCTCTCAAAGAGAAAATACAAATGGCAGGGTTATTGACTCCCAAATAGAGGAGGCAAAGTGCAGAAATTGCTATGCAGTGCAATTCAGGCTCTTTTATTCCAGGACTAAATTATGGTACAGCAAATAATCTCAACCATTTTTCTGAACAGTTATTGAGTGCAAAAGTTTGAATTTAATGTGGAGTTCCTCAAACACAAACAGCAAAATAATACAAAAAGACTCAAATCCGTACACAGCTTGGACGAAAGAAAGAAAGAAAAAAAGGTCACACTAACATTTTGTTGGACCACCTCTGAGTTTCTGCAATGTCGCAAAATTTATTTCCAACCATTGCTGCATTCATTTTTCACCAAGATTTTGTATTGACGATGGAAACGTCTGACCACCGAGCAAAGCCTTCTGCAGAACACCCCAAAGCTTCTCAGTGATGTTGACATCTGCAGTCTTTGGTGATCAATCTACGTGTGAAAATGACATGTCATGCTTCCAGAACAACTTGTTCACAGTTTTGGCCTGATAAAGCTTGGCATTATCATCTTGGAACAACGCCATGACATCAGGGAAGAAACTATCCCATGATGGAATAATCTGGGCATTCAGTGTATACAGGTAGTCAGATGGCCTCTTAATGTTGCCTCTCTTTTCGCTCTGATGTGCCCATCACCCTTGAAGAAGGTAAATCTGGACTCATTAGATCACATGAAATTCTTCCATTGCTCTAGGGTACAATCTTTATGCTTCGATGCAAATTGAAGCCTTCTTTCCAGTTAGCCTCTCTGATTAATGATTAATGGTTTTCCTATGGCTACACAGCACACAAAGCAAAGTTCTCTTTGCTTTGTGTGTGTAAGTAATAACTCTCAGTTCCACTGTTGTTTTCCTTTGATTTGAGGTCATTGATCACGGTCATTCAGGGGTTTTTTCCAACCACATTTCTTCTTCCTTCTTTTTTCTTCCCAGTTTTTAATAATGTGTCGGACAGTTCTCAACTCAATTTTAGTAGTTTCTGTAATCTGTGCTTGATGCATACCAACGACTTGGCCTTTCTCAAACAGACAAACATCTTTTCCGCAACACCAGGATTTGTCTTTCCACATGGTTGTCTAAGAAATGAGAAGCTACTCATTGCATCAGCTGAGGTTTTATAACTTGTTTCCTTGCAGTAACTATCCAATAAGAGACTTATACTTATTTGTTTAGTGAAATCCAGGAGGTGACTTTTCTTTTATTGCAAGACAGTGTACATGTAGCTATCATCAAGGTCTTGCCTTTTTCCAACTGAACAACTAACCACTTTTTGATTCTGAAATATTAATGTTGTTTAAACTGGTTGGTTCCCAATCAAAGACCTTTAGTTTAAGGTCGAGACAATCTTTGAAGCGTTTTAATCAGAAAAAATTGTTGATGGCTACAGAAAGCAAGTGAAATCATATGGTTTCCATAAAACTTGCAAAGGGATATTATTCCAAATGTTTGTGAATACATTTCTCTTGTTTTTAGGTCATTGAAGTATCTAATATCATTATTTCATTTTGAAAAAAAACTGTTCAAATTAATAATTAAAACCCCAAAATGAAATGACAGTGTGATTAGTGTGTAAACATTTGACTAACACTCTCTATACAGACAAATATACCTATGTACAGCATTAATATCTGGAAAATAACACTCAATGACCTCTCCCTCCAGACTAAAATAACTAAAACAAATTTTTTTCTGCAATTAAAAATAAAAAAACATACAGCAGGCTGCATCTCTGGTTATAACCTAATATGAAATTAATGAGCATGTATCGCAGCAGCTTGTCAGGAGCAGACAGGGGTTAAAAAGGTGGGCATGCGATGCTGGAGACCCACCTGCTCCTCTCATCCTCTACATGATTGTTAGTTTAAGAATTGCAAGGCGATGGTGTCACCCGGACAAAAACTTCATCTCTCTGATTTCTGACCTCCTGCACCGTGCAATCTGACAAAGTTCAGTGACGCACAGAAAGTAATCCAACAATGTAAAGAGCGAGCAAGGATGTGAAATTGAAACATCAGACCTGTAGTCCCTCTCATCTCATGTTTCCTGGGCTTTAAAGCAGCTCCTTCTGCTGCTAAAAGGGACAAAGGAACGATCACACAACTAACAGTGTGAGCGAGCGTGCTCCCGGGCTCTCACATTCCCTTCGGAGGGCACACCGCAGCCTTTCATCTTTTTTTTCTTCCCTCTGCATCTATCCTCTCATCTCTCTGCTTTATGTTCTGCTTTCTGAACAGAGTTCAAACACTGGGGACCAGTTTAAATACTGAAGGTTCCCACTGAACTGCTCCAGTGAAGTAGAGCATATAGTGAAATATAAGAAGCTCTGGTTTTCACTCGAATCGAGGTCCCTGGTATATTTTTTCCTTTTAAGTTTGAACCATATTAGATCCTTCTAACTTATTGGCAGTCCTGGTTAAGATGTGCAAAAATCCTTAAAATAAATTACTCTTTTCATAATGTAGCAAACTGTCGCACTGAGAGATTTTGCAAAAAGCTGTGAACTCTTTTTCAACCTCCAGTTGCTAATAGGACAGCACTGACACAAGCAGAGCCATGGATCCTCTTCCTTTCTTGTCCTCAGTTTAACCAAAGGTTTTCTATGCTGCTTAGGCAAACAAACAGCCCAAATCCAGCAGGTGTGTTTGTTGCCAGAAAACTAAGTTTTTCTCTCCTATGAACACAGAAACACAGTTCTAGGTAAAGTCTAAATATTGTTTAGCTGACTACATGTTTGAGTTTGTGATGTTTTTCTGGCATCCTTAAACATTAAAGTAACAGTTGATAGCCTCTATTGGGTTCAATTACATCTATTTTAAAAGGATTACTCGTAGTTCCCATGCCTATACAAGAGGTTTTATTAAACAGGATTTTTTCCCTTGACAGAATAAATAACTAAGTTAAAGGCTGTTCTTTTTATTTCTTTCTGTGAGTGTATGCCACTGAAATAATTTTTTTCTTTATTTTAAGGCAATATTTTCCAAGAGTTTCAATATATTTGCTCACATCTTCATCTTTATTTCAGTAAAGCAGCTACATCAGTAACCTACTACTGATTTGCTCATGCCATAGTCTTAATATTCTAACTATGCCATACATATCACATATCAGAAGGAAGCACTTCTTTCATGTTGAAGATTTAATTATCAAATTAAATCTTTGATTTGATAATTAAATCAAAGATTTAATTAATATCCATTGGATACAGTAATATCCAATGGATATTACTGTAAATATTTGTTTACAGTAATATCAAAGTTCATACTGAGGAAGCTGAGATCATTGCATTTTTCTCCTCACTTTGCAAATACTGTAAAAAAAAGATATTAGAAAATGTTTTGATCATATTGATGTGTTTTATGTTTTATTAATGCAGATTTCAAGTCACAGGTTTGATGCTATTTGGTCGGTGAAAGTTAAGGTGTTGACCTGAGTCTGAGGAAAGCAAATCAAACAGTTCCAGACAAGCAAACAGATTTTTTTAGCCATTGTTGTCTTCTTCTTTAGAGCAGTTGGCAAAAAGCAGCTGGTCGTTTGGCTTCAGGAAGAAAAACATGGCGCAAATCTTCTGGCTTTGTGAGAAAGCACTCTGTTCTCTAAAATGCAAGAGTTTAGTCTTATCTGCCTAAAATCGTTTGAACAATTGGCAGATCATATCTAATGGTTGTTATGGAGACTTGATGAGGCCAAGATGTCACTCATTGCAGCAGTTCTCTTACAGTGAGCTTTCAAGATGTATATATATATTTTTACCTCTTTGGAGTTGTTTTAAACATTTTAATTGTTGCTCCAACTGCTGAAATAAGCAAATTTAGCAGATTACTGCTGTTATTTAAAAATGCCCATGAGGAAATATTCCAGAGAAAACTCAGAAGAAAACCTGAAAATTTGAATTGTAAAAGGAATTTCCAAAGAAACAATGAACAAGAGCTCCATTTTGTGCCCTTCTTTGCTCGACCCATGCAATACCATATTTGTGCTATTAGACACTACAGTAGATATTATTTTAATCCATTCCTTAACATATAAGGATCAAAACACATGCAGTCTATTTGAAATACCTGTTCTCCTTCACATTTTTAAAGAGAGACTGATCCTCTCTTTAAAAATGTGTCATGGAATATTTATTATACCTCAGAAGAAAAGTAACAAATTACAGATGACAAATTAAAAATTTACATTATAAAACATAAATAAAAACAGAACACCAGTGATTTTCCAATGGATTGTTTTTTTTTTACTGAATATATAAACTCACATTAAATGTTTGGTTTTCCTCATTTTTTCAGCGTAATGTTTTGCTACTCAAAAAAACAAACAAAAAAAACCCCATTTATTTTAAAGTTCTCTATAGCAGGAGGACTAAGGGGTTAAGTAAAGACGGAGAGCATAAATATTTATTATTATTATGTTAAGCAAAAGACAACATTAAACATGTTAAACGGAACACAATTGTATTGTTAGATTAAATCCAGGAGTTAAGGTGAAATAACTGCATGGATAAAAAAAGACACAAGTCAAACTCAGAATATGATATTTACACCCTGTGGAATACAACCTTAAAAACGCCAATGTCAAAAATCAATACAAGAAAAAAGTGAAACAAATGAAAGAGAAGACAGATACCCTTGGATCAATAGACTTCCATGTGACTAATAGGAAACTGGAGTCCTTGGACCTCCATAGTTTGTGAACTCTAGTAGTTACCTATATTTGACAGGTATGCTGGTTGTGTATATTGAGAATATGTCAATCTTTGTGGAGTTATTTCTCTTAGCTACTCATCTCCTGTCTGCTGTTGGGTCTGTTTGAATCTTTTGCAGGAAGCGTTTTCTTTAAAGCAAACCTCTGGCTCAGAAAGGGCCTTGAAGTCTGTCAATAAAGAGGCTGACGGACAAACTGCGGTACAACAGAAAACCCCACAGGACTCCACAAGACAGCAGCAAAAACAACAAGCCAGACAGTGTCACAGACAAAAGCAAAAACCCACTTTTAGCAGCAAAATGAAGCCTGTTTTATCCGTCGCTTTATCTTCAGGCTCACAGTGATATTCTTAGATCCTACGCTTCTACAAACACAATTTTATGGATTAGATAAGAAGAAATAATCTGCTGCTAAATCCCCATTACTATGAGGATTAATCCACTGTGATTACCTCATTGTGATTATTGTAATGGAATAAACATCAGCTGTTCTGCCAGCAGTAACTATGATGAATGGCTATGTGTTGCATCCTTGTTGTACAAGGCAGTCGGGGTGTGTGTGTGTGGGGGGGGGGGGAGGGGGGTGTGTGTGTGTGTAGAAATACACAATGAGTTGGCTTCCACCTGGCTGACAGAAATGGTCAACCGCTTGAAATGAGATTACACAATCACAAACGGCCTAATCAGGACTCATGCAGTATTCATACTTGGTTTTTATAATTACTTAATTAATTCCCAGCTCTGAGCAGATATTGCCAGTGCTAATCCTCAAAGTATCCCCCAGGGCTTCCTGAGACTGTTATAGATGTTCTGTCCCAGGATGCAAATATATAAGGGAGACACCCCAAACGATTGCAAGCACAGAGCTAAATTTGCTCTCTTATGAAACTTTGCTTTGTTCTTTTCTTATTTTGCAAATATAGGTTGAAACTCAGGATTCAAGCTTTCCTGCAAAGCTCACAGCTGGAGTTGTCTGCAGGCAAAGTGTTTCCTCCCCGCTGGGAGAAACATCCAACCCACGCCTTGTGTTTCCTTCAAGAGGAAAAAAAACTAAAAGACTTCTGACTGAACTGATGCATGCAAGAATAGTGGAGAGGACGCACCTGCTCACGTACTTCTACCAGCAACATGTGTTCAGTCTGTTTTAGCAGCTTCTTTATCTCTTTCCTCCTGCAGTGGGGGAACATGATCTCTCAAGCGCTGAGCCTAAACTGGAGGCAAAGAAGAAAACAAAAGGGGTGTCATATTCACTCCCAGATACTTAGGTGAATGCAAATGTCCTGTAAATCCACATTTTGATGTTCTTTGACTGCTTTTAGTTTACTCAAGGTTATACATCAAGAGGGAAGTAAAAGCAATGCTGGTGGAGCAACTTAGATATTTTCCATTTGGATATATTTGATTCAATACTTCTACATAGAAATTACCAACTTTAAATCCTAAAAGATACTTACTAGCAGTGGAGCTCAATTAAAATTTTAATTGAGTTAATTGCAGGGCCTGTAATTAATTCATCACAATTAATCGCATTTTAATCAAAAACTATGTAACAATAAAATAAGCAGCATTTTCAATTCAAAAATACTTTTGCTGCCAAGTTATCGAATAAATAGACATTCATTTATGGTTTTTAGTCTGCTATTTAGGTTGTTCAACCGTCAAATTAATGCAAAGTGCTATTATACCTAGTCCTATTCAAGTAACTACTTGGAAAAAAACCCACCTCTTTAGTACATAGACGTTGGAGAAGTCTGTGCTTGCTGCAACATGTTTTCCATTTAGTTTGTATTTTAGGCTCGAACAGCTTCAGCGACAGGCTAGATAATTTTTCCACAACTTGCACACACAAGTATTTTCCAACTTTGCATCAAATTATTTTTTATTTAAGGAAAAATTTACCTTAAAATTCTCCAGAGGTCCAAGAGAGGCAGCTTTATTGTGATCACGTGTGCATCAGATTTAAGGGCATAACAGGAACGCACTAATTACAAAGGTTCTGAATGGAAAATGTGATTAGTTGCTTTAAAAGTATTTAATTTGTAAGTTGTAAGTATTTAATCAAAGTAGTTGTTGCACTCTTTTAAGATTTTGATTTTATTTGCATGATTTTAATTAGAAATGTGTTTCCTTTGTCTACTATGTTGATTATGCAGCATTGAGGAACACCTGGTGTCTTGGGTAACCAAGGAGGAGTCAGCAGGGCTGCAACAATCAATGAGTGGTGGGAAGGAAAGGCCTTTAAGGAAGACAAGGGGGGACAGGAGGGAGACCGGTAACAGTAGCTTAGGACAGCATCAGCAGGCACCCAAAGTGAAACCAGTCATGTCTTGGGGGGGAAAGCCAATGCTATGGGAAAGGCAGTCTAGCACTCTGTCCCTGGAGTAAGTGCCCAAAGCTTTCCAAAAGCATTTGCCTCTTGCCAATCTGGGGTTCTCTTCTTCTTTTTAGAAGATGGGTGCTGATGGAGTGGAACCACAAAGGGGCTGCTCAGGAGACCTGGAGCTTTCTTCCTAAAGGGGACGTATTATGCAAAATCCAAATTCGGCCCACTTTTTTACTTCCATTTAGGTCTGAACTGCTCCTAAAAACAGCCCAAGCACAAAAACAGAAAAGAAAAAGTAACACCAAGCCATTTGGCAATATGTTAATGTTTTTTGGTGTCTTGAAATTGACCCTTGTAAAAACCACTGGAATGTAAACATCACAAATCAGGACCCACTGCCTAGTAACCCTGGCAGAGCTCCAGCACAAATGGCGCAGAAATACATGAATGATTTGTTGTTGACTTATTATTCAGAAACCACTTACTGAACTCTTGTTGGTTGTTCAGGAGCACTGGACTTTTTGAGTTTTGCATAACTTTCGTTATATATTTTATGGTAATATATGTTGTACTTAATTTTTGACTGTCTGATCATTGTTTTGCCTTTTCTTAACCATGTTGTATAACAAGGTTAAATAACATGGTTAAACTATGTTTTTAAAAGCCCCTGATGGATATTTATAAAATAATTGTCAATAAGTATTTGCGTTCCACAAGATAAGTGTGAATTTTATAGAGACACTAACATTCACATTACCAGCTATGAATTATGGTAAGAGTGATAATCTGTGCCACATTGAGTCCCTTTATACTGAAATGTAAAGCCTAATGAACCAGAACAAGATTCCTACTGGACCTGGAACCACTTAATCGCTGATGAATGATTATAATGAATATAAACATAACATTCATTTAATCACACCTCTATATAACCAGGATGGTAATGGTAAATAACATCTATTAAGGCGAATTATGTTGACCCAGTGTAAGAGAGACCACGGCCTTTTCTCCCTCGCATCCATCTGAAAAATGTTCTGTCAAATAATTTTTTAACAAATTAATTATATGTCCACTGAGAGGCAAAATAACCAGTCTACACAGTGTGTCAACACTGAGCTGAAGGACCGGTCACGTGCTGTGCGCTGCTTCAGTCCCCACAGCAGGACTCCACTGACCAAGAGGAGTCACAGAGAAACAGCTAGATAAGGCAGCGTGAGACCAGACACGTTGAAGACACACGATCAATCAGTACTATGACTCAGGGCTAATTCTGTGTTGATAATTAGCCAGTCGGAGCAGGCTGGGTAACGGGAGCTCGCCAGACAGGTGCCCGGAGGTCCTCAGGGAGCTTGAACCGTCTCTTCCCTTCATTAACTCTTTTCGTCCTCTCCCCTTGTCCGTCTGATCCTGCGAGCAGCCAGGGCTGCTGGGTAATTCACTCTCCGGTCTCTGAGGTGACCCTGAGCCGCAGGGCTGAGGGAGATGAGGATACAAAACTTCATTTTAACCTTTCCTCCGAATTTCTTTTTCTCCATTTCTCCAGGACCTAAACGGCTTTCTGTACTTGGCTCTTTGTTGTTGAAATGGACCAGATACCATAACCTTTTTCTGTTTTTCTGACCTCCCAGTCTTTAGACATATAGGTCAGAGCAAAAAGACTGACGACCTTCTCTTTTGTATTTTTATCTCGCTTATTCCCTCAATGTCTCTCCACCTGTCCAAGTATCTTCAAAGAAATTGAGAGAAAGGGAGAAATGCATTTTCCATCCATCTCTCTATTTGCGGCATTTTATAGGGTTTTTATTGCACTTCTTAGCTGATTGCTCACATTTATTTACAACAAATGCAGTGATGAGGTACTGATGTGAATGCAGCTGGCATATAAATGCCACACTCTGCTCCTATTTGCTCATAAGAATGTACTGCTTAGCTTTCATCTGAGCATCTTTTTCAATTTGTCTCCATGACTGCAAACTTAAATCACCCAGAGTCCACCCCTGTTTTTTTAAAATTGTAGCAATGCTTCTTGAAATTAAGAAAAAAAAAAAAAAAAACACAAAGGGGTTTTAAAGATGAGTTAAAGTCAGACAACTGAGCCATCATCCAGTTTTAATAAGAGAAGTGCAGAGTTCCTTGTCTCGCAGTAATCTGCACACACACACACTTATACGTGCTTGCACTGTAATCAGTATGATTTCACATTATGGCTTTGCACATTAAACCAGAGTTACAATGTGATTATTGTCTGTGACAAATGAAGAGGTTATATTCAAACTGTTAAACAGCTCATAGCTTTTGATCAGAGACATATATGACCAGTTAAAATGCTTCATGCGAAGAAGTGCTGCCGTTTTTCTATAGATTCTCATATTTTCCGTCAATGTTTCTCACTGCAACAAAGAAAAAGACACATCCTGTTTTCAAACCAGAGAGGATAGAAATCTTAGCAACACAAAGAGGATGGCGTGAGTACCTTTTCTACCAACATACAGAAAAAGCTTGGTGGAAGTAAGCAGGTGAAGAGCTGAGGAAGATTTTTATGGACCACAAGCAGTCTCATTGTTGGTTATTTTTTTATATTTTTCACATTAATTTGATTAGAACCATCATGTGGTATTAGCCCAAACACTATTGGGAAGAAAAATTAGAAAAAAAATGACAATGTAAAATTCCCTTTAAAATGCCAGAAGAAACTGTCTCATTTTGACATCTTATTCATGTATGCACATGAGTTCTTTGGTGTGCAAACATCTCTTCTGATGAAAACACAGGAACATGATCACCTCCACTGCCTCTCCGGAGAGTGTGCACCTATCAATACAAACTCAGAAGAAATAACACGGGGCGAGACATGCACACTCAAAGCACACATGCAGGCTATGACACACTCACAGATGACAGGTGCATCACGCCTCACTGAGTAGCTTTGGTTACTGACAGATTGTGGCAGGCGAGCAGGTCTGAGCAAAGCGATGACTGTCACCTTTAATCTCCTAAAACTGCATGCATAGACACACACACACATCTAAATACTCCCACCACCACTGTGCACTGCATTATTTTTTCTGCTCTGCACCCTGCATGTCTGATTGCTATCCTGTCTGCTGGGAACTGGGATTACCCAAGGGGGGAGCCAGCACAGAGTCAGTGATTTAACTGATCTGCCTCTCCTCTGGGACTTCTTTTTCTCTTCCACCAGTGGCTGCACGCCTGAAGTGCCACTGCTGTCCCATGTCATCCTGGCCAGGCCTGGGCAGGCTCCTGCAGGGAAGGCTTTAATGACTTCCTCTCTCCTTTCCTTCTTTGAGCATTTAGGTGTGGCTGCCATCTAAATGGAATTGGAGGGAGGCAACATGAGAGATTAGCATATCAGGGGTCCAGATTAGCACCTCTGTGGTGTGTACACATACTGACAGAAGGTGGTAATGAGAAAGAAAGGACTACCCTCCCCCATGTCGAATCTCCACCCTCGGCTTAATAGAGGGAGCTCAAATGGAACCGCAGATAGAGATGCGGGGTGCCTTTATCTCGCTTTTACAGGTCGAGGCAGTGACGTGTTTTTCTCAGTTTAGATGAAGAGTTAGCAAGATGAGAAACCAGCATAAAGATGGGAAATAGCATGAACAAACTTACACTGTCAAAGTCTATGCGTTATGTTTTTCATTATATTAGCATTTCGATTACATCAAGGAATAAACGACTTGTTTCTAAAACTGAAAGCTTGTTGGTCTGACTGGTCCAGTTGATCCATCGACTGCTAACTGCCACCCAACAAGAGGACCAGGCTCAATGTCACAAGATACGATAGAAGAGTCCGACCACTGGTGCCCTGTTTCTGCCGCAGAGCCGAAAAGCTGCTCACCCTGATGGATTTTTCATTTGTGGATGTTGCAGAATCAATGTTCTGTGTTGCCCTTCTCAGATGGGCTTCGAGGATTAGGTTTTTGTTTTTTTAGATTTTACTATTACTCATTTAATACGTTTTAACTTCATTGTGTTGTAAAACTTTACCTTTCATAAAGTGTCATATCGAAATAAGTGTACCTTTTCACATTTTGCTGATGGACCAAAGTGGGAACTGCATGCAAAAGGATAAAAGGTTTCTTAAACTCTTTTACAAATACAATCTGCCAATTTTATCCTAAAGAAATCCAAAATAAATGTCACTGTAACCAAATGTCTCCTGAATTCACCCTATGATTTGTTCATAAATGCAGCTGTTCTGTGAAAATCTGAGAAGTCTGTTAGAAAAAATAAACAATCACTGTGAAGACAAAGTAATACAGCAGGCAGCTCAGAGGTGAAGTTTTAGAGGACTTAAAGGCAGGGTGAGGTTATAAAATAATACCATTAGCATTTAACATACCATGATGATCAATCCAACATGGGATGTTGGGAGTTCAGTAGAATTGGAAATCCACAAACACGACCGATCACCAAATTTTGTCATTGCAGGCGACAGAGAAAACATGTGGAGCTCTGATATGATGAGAATAGAACAGAGCACTTGGGTGAAAAATGCTGTGTGGTGTCTTAGGCTCCAAGACTGGACTCAAACTGTGCGGGTCCTGTGCATCTACAAGCAGGGCAATCCTGGAAGCAAAAATAGGTAGTAATAACTAGTTGCATTTAGCTGAATGTTTTGAAAAACACGTACTCGTGGTAGTAGTTTTACTACACAATACTTTTTTACTTCAGTAAAACTTCATTAATACAAATATTTTAACTTGTAACTTTACTATTTTGCCTGTCCAATAACACTTTAAACAAATAAATCAGATTTTATTGTCTGTTACTGAATACTTCCGTAGCTTATTTTTTTAACCAGACACATTTATATTCGAGTAATTTTTTGGATGACGACTTTTTGCCTCTACTTGATTAAGATATATTTAAGTAGGGTTATTCTTATTTGAGGACAATTTGTAGAAACATTACTCATCTCTGCCTGCAAAAAAAATTGTTAGTAGCTGAAAACCTGCACCCAGATGAGAATGTGATACATGAAGGCAAAACTACAACAGATCAAAGTGTAACACAGAAATGAATATTATTAAATAAATTAAACCAATGGGTCAATAAGTTCGGCTATCGAAGCACAGAGTGGTGTTTAAACAATTAAATAATTCAGATAAATTCTATTGTTCAACAACAATATGCTAAACAGAATAAAGACCTAAGTGAAAGTCAAAGAATATGCTCACCGCTCTGAATGCGACAAGATAGGGACAACAGTATGATGGCTCTCAGACCGAACATGTGGGGCATTAAATAAGCAACAAGACATGTTTTTTTATGCTTTAACCACAGTAACATGAAAGTAAACAAATACTATCACTTTACTAATACAAATACTTTCACCCAGAAGTTGTAAATACAGTAAAAAGTGGTTCTACAAAGAAATAACTAAATGGCACTGAACTAAATTTTTTTTTCAGATTTTTTTTTTGCTATAAAAATTGAGTGATCAGTTTCATAAATCACATTTCATGCAAAATCTCAGTAACAAAAATTAATATTTGTATTTTTAATGTGACAAAATGTCAAAAAGTTTAAAGGATATGAACACGGTAGCAAGAAGCTACACGCCCAGTTTTGTAGATGTTTTATCTTCCTCCCTTCCCTCTGTTCCCCTTTACATCTTGTCATTGTGTATTCTGTTTATATAAAAATGAGGCTAACGTACAATTTGTGAGCTCACTTTTTAATATATTCTGTTTTTTTTTGGGTTTTTTTTTGGGGGGGGGGGGGTTTGCAACATCAAGGACTTTATTTATTTAGATGATTCTCTGCCCCAGGAGCTGTTTTTATCTCACCAAAGACCTGGCGGCAGCGCAGGGAATAACTAGAAACTCCCATAAAGCAAGAGAAAGTAGGTCCCTCCACTTGAAAAAAAACCTAAGTTGTGTGAACTGTTTTTTAAAGCGCAGCATGGGGCAGTTACAGAGCTTTGCTTCTCCACCTGTTCTCTGTCAGACAGAGGAGTCTAGAAGCGGGTATTTTCTTCATCGCTACCCTGCGGAGCGTTGCTTCCTAAGAGACTTTCAGTTGGGTAGGATTCATTGTTACGAACGTTGCACCTCACCATGACAATGGTTGCGTAACTGGAAGTCTAGCTGAGCTTTGCTACTTTAAGAGCTTCGCTGCACACAATGTAAATGACTTCTCTCCTGTGCTCTCTTTCGTTCCGCTGCCCAGCAGACCATTGGAAGCAAATAATGAATCACATTTTACACCTCCTCTGTAGCAGAGTGGCAAAGTTAAAGGTAAAAACTTCACAAAACTGCCCTCGCAAAGCACCCACATACACACGCACACAAGCTACAAGACTCTGTATCTGGTTCTCACCACACAGCTGACATCCAAGCACAAGACGGAAAATAATTGCATTCTCTCAGCACTCTCAAATACTCCCTGCAGACATTTGGGTCAGTTAATTGGAATTTCACATAGTGCCAACACACCATCAAGTAAAGGCTGGGTTTGTGCTGGCTGCTGTTCATATTGTGAAGCATTAGGAACGGAAAACCTACCACTCCTCTCTAATTACCAGTCTCTTGATGGTTTGGGGGAAAAATGCTGGCTATGAAGACAAGATGGCTCCAACTATTAGAATAAACCTTCAGATGTAGTTAACACTGTGATTATTGGATTAGTTGTCAAATATAATTATTTATTGTTAATTGTTTACCATATTTACAAGGAGCTTCTTGTTTGGTTGGTTTTAATTGATTAAAGTGTAAAAATGTTGAGGGATCATCATTTCTTTTGAGCTTCACATACCAAAGATGCATAATGTTGGAATACGTGGCAAAGTCAAAGCACAATCTCTGTTTATGTTTGCTGGATTTATTTCTGTACAGCACTGAAAAGCAAACTTGCAATTATCACAAATATGTTGGTCATTTATGTGTATTCTAAAGGCTCTCATTTGGGACTCTTTCTGCCCTTTTACATATAAACAAAGACTTGTCCAGAAAAAATAACCTCATCAGTGAGAATCTACAGAGATTAAGTAAAAATGAAGAAAAAAAAAAAAAAGAATTGAAAAGCATTGTAAAAGACTTTAAATACTTCACTGAACTAAAATGAAAACAAAGGAAATTAAAAAGTTTACCAACATTTTGCAAAAAGCAGACTGATTTGTTGGAAATGGTTAAACACATGCCTGCCTGTGTATAGCAGTAAATGCAAACTTTAATAAATGTCATAGTTCATAACTATAAAGCCGAAAAAAGTCTGTATTGGGATTGATTTATGCTATATAATAATCCCTTTTAATACATTTGTACAACTACTTATAAAAGTTGCTCGAAGAAGATTTTAGATTTATTCATTGAGGAAATCACCCACAATGAACTAATCTGTTTTCAAGCTGATCCAGTTTGAAAGAAACATTTACAGGAGAATTTGTTTTTTTTCCCCCAAGGACAAGCTACTATACTCACACAAGCTGACCACAGAATTGAAGGTTATTCTTCTTTTCAGGGCTAAATAGCTACTTGATGCACTCTGCAGTTTTTTTTTCACAATAAAAACAAAAGTCTACAACCTGTTGCCACTGACCTCTAGACGTCTGATCCCTCAGCATGTGGCAGTTAGGAATATAAAACAGATTGTCTTCATTTTTAATATGTCCAAAAATGACAATGGCAAGATTATGTGTTGTGTATAACCATGATGTTACTTGGAAAAACAAAATTCACCATTTCCGTTATCGATACATACAAAATAGTGTTGTGAAAAGTATTCATCCCCATATTAGGTTTTATTTCTCATACTTATTTGTTCAGACCATCAGACAAATAAGAACAAAACTGAAATGTTTTCAGGATGATTTGATAGAAGGCCAACTGGGAGAAGCAATCACACCCTTGGCAGTGACAACTGGAGACGGTGTTTATGATAATTGACAATGCGGGTTTTTCCAGCGTCAACAGCTCGGTTTAGGTTAAATCCAGACAATTACTAGGCCACTCTAGATTGTCCTTTTTTTTCTTTCACTCAGAGGATGACTTGCTTGTGTTCTTTGATTATTTGGCCTTAAGATTAAGGTGGTTGAACATTTACTTCAAGGTTTTGATCAGCTACAGCAGGTCATCCAGCAGGACATGAAACAGCAAAGCAGCCCCAGACCATTACACTACCACCATCATGTTTGACTATCAATAGGGGTCACATTGTAGGTTGTGAAAGGTGCAGACAAAGACAAACTGAGAGTTTAATAATAATAATAATAATAATAATCAAGGAGTGGCATTGTAGGAGGGTTTGAAATGCAGTCAGGAACAAATATACAGGCAGGAGCAACATGGTCTGATACAGAAAGGTAGGAACTGAAAGTGTTAAATGCAGAGGAGTCTGATTGTAGACAACATGCAGGTGCTTGATTACTAGCAGGGTGCTGCTGGGAAGCAGAGGGAAACAGGTGCGCCGAGGGAAAATTAATAAATAGTACTGGGAGTTGAAATTTAAAGAAACAACAAAACTTTGTGAAAAAAACACCAATTTAAGAAAACAAAATCCAAAAAGCTTAAAGAACACAACACAAGAAAAAAAATACAGAAAATAAACACAAAGAAACTGAAATGCCAAGATCAGTCTAGCAATTAGGATGTTTTTTTTTCTTCTTCTAAAATTATGTCTTAGTTACACAAGATAATTGACAATGTCTTTATTCAACTCAACTTCCAGAAGTTGAGTTGAATAACACATTTCAGGAAATAGGCAGTTCAAGTTGCTTTAAATTTGTCTTATTAATCCAGAGAATATTGTCTCCAAAGCCTGGGAGATCATCAAGGTCAAAGACTTTTCTGTTGCTTTTGGTCAGCAGTGTTTGTTTTTTTAAGTACTAAAATAAATTAATGTTTTGATAATGATGTAAATGAGTGAGATCCACCTGTATGTTTTTAATACTTGAGAATTAACATCTTGTTGTAATTTCTTGTTCTTAAGCTGCTGCACAATCATGCAATGGAGTTTTTCAATGTCAGCCAAGACAAAGTGAGTGTAATGTCACTCTGACATATGTGATAAACAGCATAAGACTTCAAATTATAGCAGGAAGAAAGTGTTTGTGATGCATTTGTTGTTAGCAGGACAGACCTGAATAAAGACATTTTGTCACATCTTTCTTCAATCAGCACCTAATAATAGCCACAACTGTGAAGTCCCTCCATCAAATACCCGCACACACCACTTCCAGCGCCAGCCTGAAGGTAAGACAGCGCACGAAGGGAGATACAGCTCCACACTCTCACATCACAGAAGCCATCAAAGTTGTGCAAACAACATTAGTCTTTGCTTTATCTATATCACTACATTTCTGTCAATAGATCTCATCTGATAAGGAACGGAAGCACATAAATATTAATCCTGTGGTGCTTTTTCTCAGCGCAATTCGTCTTCTTTATGTACTTGTTCTCCACCTGGGTGCTATTTATAATTATAGTTTTACAGTGTGGCCTTTTCTCTCCTCATACCTGCACATCTCTGGCGAACTTTTCTTCAACCTGTATTCCCTCATCACACAGCTTACACAGTACATCCAGATAGCACCGGTGTCCGACATAATTTCCAAGGCTCCTGACTCTATAGCCAGGGGAGGTGTTAAGGGCCAGGAAGAAAGCAGTGCGGGTCTAGTTTCAGCTTTGTATTCTGCCTCCTCCACCATATATTAAATCCCACCTACTCCCTCGGATAGGAGAAGGGCCATAAAAAGCTCTGCAAGGGAGAGAGGAAAGGAGGAATCATTACATGCAATTTATAAACCATTAAGAGCCATATTAAAAAGCCTGCAATCTAATTCACCCAGCAGTGGGCTCTGGCTGAGGGGGAGAGGAGAGTTCATTTAGGGAGTGTGTTTTGGCCGCTCAGAGTGTGTATGATGTTAATAGGCTCCAGGGGGTCACCTCTAGCCGAGGGAGGCTGCTTACCTCCGCATCGAAGCCCAAGTCAGCATAAGGGAGCTGAGAAGAGGTTGAAGGCTGACACACATGTACATGTATGCGCGCACACACAGAACGACAGAGATGGGAGGAGAGGGAATAAGAGAACTGAGGAGGTATGATATTGCTCACCCGTCCCACCTCGTCCGGTGGGTCATCTTTTTTTAAAGTAATCATTGTGTAGTTTCACAGCTATAACAGTTATGCCAGGGAAGTTAAAGAGGAAATTTGCCTCTTTAACTTCAAAGACCTTGTGGTGGGAGCAATATTATATTTCTGCATTGTGTGAAAAGGCATTCAAGAATTTTATTGTGTGTGTGTGTGTCTATATATATATATTTAGCAGCAAACTTTGTGACAATCCAATACAAAGTACCACAAAGTCTCAAAGTGAAAGAATTAGCTTTCACCTTTTTGTGAATAAAATCTAAAAAGTGTGGCATGCATTTGAAGCCATCCTCCATTAGTCAATACATTTAGAATCACTTTTTGCTGCAGTTTGAGCAGCAGATGTTTAGGAACCAGATACAAACATTTTGACTCATTTCTTATTCATCAGACAGGATGTAAGTCGTCTACAATCATAGATATTCCGGTCTTGCCACAAACTTTGACTGGACCATTCTAACACATTATTATTTTGATCTGAGCTATTTCTTTGTAATTCTGTCTGAATTACAACAGAAACACAAAGGACAAATAACTGCTCACCCACTCACCTAAAAACAATTTAGAAAAATCTACTAATAATAATAATTATTATTAAATTATGAAAAATATAACCTTTAAGCTCTGGCAAAATAACACTTATGTTCTGGGAAGTGCCGCTAGTTTATGGAGATGTAATTGGAATTGAGTTCTGAAAAAGTAGTGTCCAAGTTCTGGAAAAGTAATCTTTAAATTCTACAAGAGCGATCTTTAAATTATGAAAAGTAATGTTTAACTTTTTAAATATAGCAACGTGTAAGTTTTAGAGAAGTAACCTCCAAGTTCCGAGAAAGTACATTTTCAGTTCTGGAAAAGTAAGAAATAGATTCTTAACATTTAACCTTTAAACTCAAGAAAGATAATCTCTAAATCATTTAAAATTAATCTCTAATTCCAGGAGATTCCAGGCTGTAGTATTTAATGCTACCATTGTCTCTAATGTAAGCCAGCAGTTTTTTTTCAGATACAGACTCCAATTTTTACTAAAATAGTTTCGGAGAACATCACTTTTAATATAGAATGGTGATAACTCTCTGCCTGTATTGGTTTTCATTGCGACTCGTCGATTTAAATTAGCATATGTGTCTGAGCCACTAAAAGATACAATAGATACAATTAATTAAGAATCAACACATGTTCAAGAACATGAGGTCATTAAGAGGTCTGTTTTCTTCTGATGAGAGAATGTTTAAAGCTCATCAGAAGACACTTGGACCCACACAAACCAGTAGATCAGTATTCCACAAGCGTTGAGGTTCAATAAACATCTATAATAGGAATTGTGCTGGAGAGAAACATTTTCAGCATTCTCGGTCCTGATAAGAGGAGAGTAAGTGGTCCTGTTTCTATCTCTGCAGTGTTGATACAATATACAGGGAGCACACAGACATGCTTATATTATCTTTGCAGCGAGAAGGTCAAGAGGGTCAATAATTGTGGCGTTGAGAGCGTCTGGCCGGAGCCTGAGGCCTTCTCCCACCATATCACAACAACACAGTGGTCAATACGCTCCAAAACGAGCCCTCATGCAGAACACTGCACAAATCAATATTCTTAAAAAGGTTACATGTCAAACTATTAAATACACGATTGATTCAAATGCAATATGTAGTGCTTGGTTAGAGCACTGTAGATGTTTTATCTTTATTTTGACTTGTTCGTGTCACATTTCCAATGACTCATTAAGACATATGCATGCACGGGTCATTTATTTCTGTCGAAGTCTCAGTTTAAGTGGCAAGAGTTGACAGATAAATGGTTATGGTTTGACATAGTTTTCCTGATAATAACACAGAAAACAACAAATAGCAAAAAGGCATCTCAGAGAGAGAAAAAAAATTGAATGTCTCCCCTCCCTAAAGCATTCACCATTTTTCACACAGCTGTCAACATTTGGAGAGGAAACTCTTCTAGCTGAAATAACATCTTGCACCAAATGCACCTATCTGAAACCCTAACATTTCCCTCTTTATTAGACGCCGCCTGAATGTTAAGCAACTGCGGCTAGACCACTGGGTTCAAAGCAGACATGTCAAAGCTTGTTAAAGCAGGATACTTGAAATTAAGCGCAAAACAAACAAAGAATAAAACAAGAAAATTTGAGTGAGGAGGAATATTTAAAGCAGGCCAGGTGTAAGTCTGAAAAAGGAGCAGCAGTATAGATGGTGTCAGAGATCAGCAGTGTGATACTGAGTACTCAGGTAACAGTGCAGCCTGCACAGCAAAGAAGAATAAGACTAGTTAGGAGTAAATGTTGAGAGCTAACACCGAAACCATGCCAGCCACATTTATTGTCATTTTTCATGCGGATGTGCATAGTAAAACTCAATTTGCTGCAGGAACACAATATCGCACTGCAATACTCCAAAGTGCTACCATTAATTTATTCACTCTGGATGAAGACCTCATTTTCAAAAACATTTAACAAAAACTGCTAGTAGCTAGGGAAGCTTAGTCTTCTTTTGCAACATTTCACAATGTTGGACCAGAGAAGGAAGGATGTTTGACCATTCCTTTTTTGAACAATCTCTGTAGATTGTCCAGAGTTTTCGTCTCTTCAACTCACCTCAGAGCTCTTTTAAAAGATTTAGTTTTCTTCAGCAGGTTTTGAGTCTGTTGGACCATTTTTCTGTTAATTTCACCACATGGTTTGAATCGTTTCCGCCTAAAAGACCCACGGCCTGTTATCAGTTTGCTGGTAAAGCCCGCTAGATTTTAAAAAAATATCCTGGCATTTCAAAAACTTTATGATGCAACCCACTTGGTCAAGGTCCCTTGAGCCTTTGGAAGAGACATAGGCAATATCACAAACCTTTTGTTGTATCCAACACTGGGCATTTGGTGTTTAATTTTGATTATAAAAAAAATAAATTCAAAATTACATCTTTTTGTTAATCTTTGTTGAACAGTAAACTTTCTTTCTATATTTAATCCAGATACACAATGAGTCACTCTTAATAGTCAGGAAAACACTGATAATATTTATTTATTTATTAGAGGTCAGATTGTTCCATTATGTTCCTGGAACCTTTAAAACTAGACTGGGAGGCAGATCTATTACTTATCTGACTGCTCAACTACCTCACAGTTTTTCAAGAGGCAAACATCCTGTCTGCTGTTAGGACTAGGTTCTGTTCTTTTTAGCGGTAAAACTTTCGTTAAGCTGGGCTACTGCTGACAACAACTTATAATGGCGTATTTGTCATGGCAGATGGCTTCTTCGAGGTTTCCTCCCGTTAAAGTTGAGTTTGCCTTTCCACTGTCACCATGTGCACGACAGCTTTCTGCAGAGTCAAAAACACAGTCTATGCAGCTTTCCACTGTTGCTTCATGCTAATCCAGGAGGAGTGAATGCTGCTAGTCAATGACGCTTAGGTACTTTTAATCATTTTAATAATAAACTGAATTTGACAGGATTGTTTTCTGACTAGGATCAAACTGGAATGTATGCAATTAACTTTGAGTCTGTCTGTATGATTGGATTGAATTGACTTCATATTTCTGCAGATAAACAAGATCTTTTTGTTTTCGGAGGTGCCTTGAGATATTTGTTGTGAATATGTGCAATATAAATACACTGAACTGAAATTGAAGAAGTAAATGAAATTAGAAAATGAAAAAAAAAAAAATTACATTTATTCTAAAGAGATGCTTAAGCTTGCCAGTAATTGTGCCACCATTATGTAACACAGTAGAGAAGGGTATTATATATTTTAGATGAATGGGCCAATAGGTCCGGCTATTGGAGTGGAGTGTCTAAATGACACACAAAGGCAGTTGGATGAATTTAAAGAAAAACTGGCTTTAGTGACATAAACCATAAAATTGACAAACATTTGTACGAGACACACAATTAAGAAAATAAAATTACATACAATAAAATACAAGAAATAATAATACTTGGCCAAGTGCTAATTCTGAGTTTTAAATCTGTTGGGTGCACCCTGGTGGAAAACAGATTCATCAATTTCAGTTCCAATTCAGGTTCGACTCAACACCGTTCACATGAAGAGAATTTCCTACACAGCAGTTTGTTATAATGTCCCAAATAAAAACTCGTCCAAAATTCCAGGATGAAACAATAAGCAAAAAATGTCAGTCAGTGGTATCACGCATAACCAACTGTGTGTGAAGATGTGAGTGACACAGGCCTACCACACCGCAGGGTGCAGCAGCACTCCAAATGGAAAAGAAGGAATCCAGTTCCAAGTCCAGATGGGAAGGCTCGCCATCAAAGTCACAGGAGGAATCCACCTCAGGAACAATCCAGCATAGAAAAAAAACTTGACCTGTTAACAGACAAGACCAGCAGAAATATAGAATCTTTATTAAGCTGTTCTAGCTTTAATCCTTAAATCATGTTTCTGTAGACATCATATTTGACATTAATTTGTTGTCAAATTGCTCAAGTTTGCAATAAAACAATTATCATACCTCAATGCAGTATTTCACTGCATTATCAATTTACTTCTTTGTAAATTGAAAAAGCATTTGTTCAAACACATTGTTAAACATTAAATTTTACCCAAAAGCGGTAAAAGTTCACATTTGAATAATTAAATAGTTCAAATAAAGGCTATGATTCAACAAAAATGTGTGTAAACAGAGCAAAAAACCGAAATGAAAGGTACATAATACCCACACCGATCTCAATGCGACACGTTCGGGACAACAATATGGTGGCTCTCAGTTTGAATATGTTAGGCACTAGGTGATGTAACAAGGCATATGTTTCATGCTTTAACCTCAATAATATGAAATTTCATCGTGAATAAAGTAAGAATACACTATAATTTAGGCTTTACCTTCAGCTGAACGGAGAACGAGATGAACTTCCAGGAACCAATAGCTAATAAGAGCTAACGAGGCTAACGAGGTGGTTCTAATAGTGCTCAGCAGAAAAACTGAAGTTTACTCACTTCAACAACTTCCAGCTTAGAAGTCGGATGATAAACACCAATTCTATCTGCAAAAGGGTTTGTTTCAAGTTCGTATCTATTACTGTTTCCGCCTTAACCAACACAGACTCTCACGCTGCACAGCTTAACAGTCTCCTCCTCATGGCGGATCTCTCCCGCACCCACAAACAACGCTGCAGACACGGGGAAGAAGGGCGGGACCTACTGCGAGGGTCTGTATTCTGATTGGTTGATACACACTAGAAACTAAACTTCCTATTGGGGAGGTAGACTACTAGCTTCCCTAATGTCTGTTTCTTAAAGAGACATTCCCCTTTTTTGTGGGTTACAATTGCACAAGTGTTTTTCCTGCATTGAATAAACGCGGTTTAATTAAAGCTTGGTTTTCTTTAGAGGCTTTCTACCACTTCTTTTTTAAAGGTGCCGAAAAATGTAGCCTACACTGCAAATACTGAAGTTGATTGGATCAATGAAATGTACAAAAGTGTTATCAACTGAAAAGTAACTTGTGAGTATTATCCCTGTAGGCGCTGTTCTGAAATGTGATGTTAATAATTAGGTTGCATCACAGAAGACATCAGAAAGGTAATAACAAAGGGCAGAAAAGTGGTAAACAGTGTGAGAATGCAGGCAAGCAAAGGGATATCGAGTGGAAATAAGCGACCAGAGGTGGTTATGAATTCACGCTCAATAGAGATGCAGAGAATGAGCAGGAAAAGGAAAAATAAATGGGGAAAAAAGGTCAGAAGAAAGTAAGTGGGATTGAAATAAAAGGGCCTGACAGTGAAAAATGGAGGCAGTTAAAGATATCTGCCATGCGATCTGTTATTACAGAAAGAAGGAAGAAAAACAGCTTCTTTCTCTCCTTCTTTCACTCCAAAATAAAGACACTCATCAATTTAAATCAGCAGGGTTCCTGGACCTCACCTTTTCTCTTTCAGATGCCGGGTGGTGAAGGCGTCTTCTTCCTACCGCCTGTCCATTCATCACGTCGAGGAAGACGACACCCTCTCACGGGGCATCCTGGGTAATCTTGCGTGGCCGGAAACGTGGCAACAGTGAACGGGTGGCGGCGGGGCCCCTTTGTTATTTACTGCTCACTTAGCCCCTCTGCACCCCGACACACATGCAATTTATGAGGACAATTGTCGGACCCGCCGCGCTCCACTGGAGCACTCCCTGATGGATGTACACAGAGCCAGGAAGACGGGGCGAAGGGAAGAAGCGAGGGTGGAAGGCAAAGCTAGAAGTTGTGATGCCATCTGGTTTTCATTAAACTCATCAATGAAAGAGACCCGTTTTAATAGAGCGGTATGCATTGGTCTGAAATATTTTCTCTTTTTAGAGGATGTGGCTTTATATGACGCCATGAACCGAGCTACCACCTAATACATCTTCCTAAATGCCACCAACACACCAAATGTCACTGGAATGTCAGCAACTCCACCGTTTGTGTTTTGGGTTTTTATTTTGGTGCCTTCATTTTAGCAAATCTGTCCGCTCCTCTTCCCACCATCTTCCATCTTGTCTTCACACCTGCAAACCTTCGCTTCATTTTTTTTTTTTCCTGAATTGGCTGCAGGCGTCTGATTCAGTAAATGCTCAGTCACAATAATCCAGTAGAATAATTGCTGATTACAGTTGCATTTTCATGAAAGATGGAAATTAATGAGCTTAACCCTACTTATGTTCCATTTTGTGCTGTAAATCAATAATCTCATAATAATTTTCTTCAGTGAGGGTGACAAAGCCCCCGGAGCAGCACTGCTTCTCCCCCCCTCTCTCTCTTCATGAGTTATTTGAGCTGCCCTGCTATCTCCTTTGTTCTCCATGAAGTTGCCTTTTGGGATTGCAAGGACCAAACACATGTATTTTTAGTATTTTCTACACAGTCTGGTGTGAAACAACACGAGGGATTGGTGAGACTCCAAGAAGCAGAGAATGCTCAGGGTGGGAAGAAAGTGGGGCTGGAGGAGGAGGGAGAGAAAGCAAATAAGTTGAGAGGAGGAGTGATGTTGCTGAGAGAGCAGGGGAGAACATGAAATGCATCAGAGGAAGACAAAAAAATGGAGGAAACAGTAGTGGTGAGGTAGGCAGTTTTACAAGGCTGTGTTTAATCAGCCTTTCCTCCCTCTGTATAACTACGCTCTGAGGTATAATTGTTCTCTCTCTTCCTCTATGCCCTTTGTTCGTTCATTTAGATTTTAAAGGAGATGAAATCAAAAAGTTTCAGCTGCCTTTTGAAGAAGATATTGGGCAAAAGTTTGCTCAGATTTGTAGAGTTAAGACAAAGTCATTTTTCTTTTTATACTCTCTGAACTTTTTCATATTTTGCCAAGCTTGAATCACAAACTTCAGTTTAATTGAGATGGATGAACTCAAAGCAGTCCATAACATTCAAATTTGAAGGAAAGTGAAAAAAACAAAACTTTTTTAAGCAATGCTTTGTGAGGGAGAGTTATCAGAGACAAAGAGTTTCAGCTCAGTCAGATTTGATGAAGCGAGTAATATTTAGATCTGGACTTTGACTAGGCTATTGCAGCACAGGAACAAATTTAGATCAAAACCATTTCATTATAGCTTAAGCCGATCTTTGATGTTGTTCTACTGAAAGGTGAACTTCCTCCTCAGTGTGATTTCTTTGGCAGCTTATGATTGGTTTTGTTGAAGACTTGCTCTTCCCTGTCCAGTTTCCCTGTCTCTGCTTAAGAAAAGCATCTCCACGTCATGATGATGCCTCCGTCCTGGTTCATGGTCGGGATGGTGTGTTCAAGATGGTGTGCAGATTTTGCATGTAAGCAACTTCCAGAGCAACTTCTTCCACATGTTTGCCGTGTCCTTCTGGTTTTCCATCAGGAGCCACTTTCTTATTGCCAATCTTCAATGAAGGTATTATAACACAATTTGAATGGGGATGGTAAATGGATATATAGCGCTTTTTACGATCATTTTTGACCATTCAAAGCACTTTACGCTAGAGTCACATTCACCCATTCGCTCTCACAAACATAGGCAGATCATAGGCCTACCAATCATTTGGGGTTAACTGCCTTGCCCGAGGGCACATAGACGCGAGGCAGGAGGATGAACCTACAAGGTTGAACCTACAACCTTCCGATCAGAAGACAACTACTCTTCCCACAGAGCCACAGACGCCCACAAATATGCATGAATTTTTTACCTAAATCTATTATTCCTTGTTGCTTTCCTTAGATCATTGTTACCTTATAGCTCCTGTGGACCAGAGGAACAGTGGGAAACCACTTACTAAATGGTGACTAACATCTACCACCTGACAGTCACAAGATGAGAAAAAGCACAAGATGACTCAATGGAAAAGTGTCTGAATCTTATGTTATGTTTTCCAGGTTTGAGCTTTTTTTGGCAGAACAATTTTTGAACAAATATTCAACTATCATTTGTTATGATGCATAACCGTATCAACAAAGTGGCTTACAACTTGGCGTAGCTGATTAACATCGCAAAAGCCCAAATGATACCTCAACTGCACCCACAATACAAAAAGAGGTGCCGTGGATCCAGAGCAGGACCAGAAATGAGGAGGAGAAAGAAGAAGTTCAAACCATTTCTTCTACTAATTATAAATGCAAAACATTGGCAAACAAGCTGGATGCTCTGGATCCTCTGGAAATTACTGTGCAAACAATTCTTTATCAAATAAAGAGCATCTTGGACAAGCCTGGTCATCCAACAATGTGTTCAGTCAGAGGCGTCTGCAGAGCTGCGATAATACAGAATACTACAGGAGATCATTCCTGCCAACTGTCATCAGCATCTTCAACACATTTTTAAAGAAAAAATTAATTTCCCTTTGGAATAATAAAGTATTCTTTTGAATTAATTAAATTATACATGCAAATTTAAACAAATGTGATAAGGTGATTTCAAGTCAATGAAGCAAGGACTTAAATTGTAGTTTTAGGAACCAGCAGTATGTTGTATTAACTATGGTGATGGAACCAGGACCAACGTTTTGTTTCTTTTGAGAGTTTGCTCGGCCAAAAATTCTGTTTAGATAAAAAAAAAAAAATACTAGCAGGAAAAGCCGTGCTCTGTCGACCATGGAGAAGATGGAGGTGGAACTAGGGGTTAATTTGAAATGCAGGAAGCATCAGAGTACAAGCCAGTGTCACGCATCCTCAGCTGACGACTTCCTCACTCTGACTCCCTCGTCCCCACGGCACTCAGGGAGGGAGAGTTGTTGGAGAGAAAAAAGTTGGCAAATTCTGTGCCTCACGTGCCAACACCAAGCCCCAACACTGCACTGGCTGCCTCAGCAACAATATCTGCAACAGCATTTGGGACAGGAGGTAATAGCCCACAACATACCCTGACGCTGCATTTATTCCGACAATGGATAATGTGGGCACATTTGAATGCAAGGGATCAACATCTCCTTCTGTCTTTCTCCAGATATTCTTTGACTAAAAATTCAGCAGATCCTCGCTATCAGTGTATTGGTCCATCTGTGTTTCAGCCGACAGCAACTAAAAGATCCTCAGGTGCTTTTTTTAGGTCTGCAAACAAAGGAGAAAACAACCCCTTTGGTGGGAGGAAGATGTGAGAAAATATGTGGCTTTCACCCCTGAATAGTGTAATCATTTTACAGTGTATTGCTAAAATGTTCATACCCTGGCAACTTTTTCACATTTTTCCACATATAGGAAGAAACATTAGTGTTTTTATAGTTGTTTTATGTGAAAGACCGAAGTAGCAAAGTAAAATTGAATCTAATAGTGGAGTGGAAGAAAATTTGTTTTAATTTGTTTCATGAATAAAATTCTGAAAAGTTTGGAATCCATTTTTATATTATTCTGCTCTAATCAGCTTTGGTACCCTATATATGTAAAAATGAATACAGCCTTTCAGAGGTTCCCTGATTAGTAAAAGCCTTCACCTGGACCCATTTAGGATGTAATTGTTCTGCAAGTTTTATTTATACTGTGAAAATTTCCAGACGTTATCACTGCAGCACTTCAATGAATTTGGTCTCTGCAAATCTGTGAACGGGTGAATTTTTGGTGAGTAATTTAAATGAACGTCCCACAGAAATAGGTGAATCTCCAAACACTGAACCATGAATAGGCATGGGTCCACCACACTTCTATTTTATGTGTTACAAAAAATATATCATTTCTTTCCGCCTCACAGTTCTGCTCTGCTTCACATAAAATCCCCCCCGAAAATGCATTAACGTTTGTGGATGGAACTTCACTAAATCTGAAAAATTTAAGGAGTGAGAACTCTTTTGCAGGGCAATGTAGGTTTAGCCCAGCTCACAGACCACTGGTACAGTCTTATCCTAATTATTTTCATGAACAGGAATAGTGGAGTGCCCTCATTATAAGTGTTGCCAGACTTTTAAGGCGCCACAGAGCAAATCAAGTGCAGCATCTTAAAAGTGCAACATCAGTTCATTTCAAGATAAGATGAGGATAAGAGACTGGCAGTGAGAATGAAGAAGCGCCAGAGGCCATCTGCGTGTGTTATTAAACAACACGGACTGGCTTTAAATCCCAAATGCAGGAACAAATCCAGCAATCAAAGCACATATGGTGAATGACCGGTGCTTGAATTATCCTTCAAATGTAGGTTAATGAATTCAGGAGCAGATCGAGCGCGCTGGTGTCATATTTTTAACAACCTGACAGACACACCTGTCAATCCACAGTGGGGTTCTCTGCAGCAGGGGGTGGGTTAGGAGTCTGGGGTATCGATTAGCACATCAAAATCACATCCCACTGGATAACAGCCCGCACTCCATATATGGGGACACTCATTTTATACCATCAGGCGCTAATGAAACACATTCAGAGGGTTATTAAGGCATGGACATCCTATTACAGGGGGGTCTGATACGTTAATCATAGCAACTGTTTGTGCTGAGCTGTGAAAACACATGTATTTGAGAAACAGCTGCCACACAGAGGACGTATCATTGCCCTCTACACAACCTTTGTGTCTCTGCCTATGCAAGGTTTATGTCATGTTTTCAGACAGTCTTCTGACCCACATGTGGAATTGAGATGGGGCAACCTTAAAAATTAAATTGGTGTTTATTTTACAGAAAATAACAAAAGTGCAGACAGGACTGTGACGAAGTAGGAGGAGTGGAGGTTAGGTTGAACAACTGAGTTTTGAGCTGAACTGGTGGTTGGATGAATGTGAATGGATCTTAAGGCTCGGTGGCGGAGTCCCAATGTGGAGGCATAAGCTGGATCCGTGGAGGTAGGTGGTTTGTGAACTGATGAGGATCATGTCTTTATCTCCATCTTGGAGAGTGGGCAAGCAGGATGCGGTGGAGCTGAGGACAATCCGGAGCTTGCAGAGCTTAAACGGGCAGTATCATGTATTTTCCAGGCACATAGTGCCATTTTATAGCATAATTAAGTAACTACGTTAACTATAGTTGTTATAAAGGTGCTATTTATATCAAATATGACTTAAAAGAAATTTTACTTTGTATTTTAGTGCCTTGAAATTGGGCCTCTGTTTAAAACGTCCTGCTCTTTCTGAAACTCCACCTTAACAAAGTCATCACATTACATCACTCCTCTACCAACCTTTTAGCGTTTTTACCTGTGTTGCACTGAGAGCTCCTATAAAGAGGTCAGCTGGTGCCCAGTTCCACCAGGTGTTTGCCAATTGTTGATGGCTAGTCTGAAGGAGCTGAATGGAGAGCGCGGGGGAGTAAACTACAACTCTGAGGAGGAAATGTGTCTCAAAGGCGGTGCTAGGTCCACCCAGGAGTTTTGTACAGGTGAGTGGTTAAAGTACAAGGGAGATTAAAGTATTTCTCAAACATGCATGACAGAACCAAAGCAACACTACAGGTATAGTGTTATAAAATTATAACATGATTTTAATACTGCCACTTTAAGGTGATCTGAAAGGAGCTGAGGTTGGAAAACTGGAACTTGGATGTTATGGGAACCACCAGGCATTTGACCTGGAAAATACAGAGGAGGTGATGAAGAAACAAGAAAGACAAATCGGGATTCTCTTAAATTGGATTTTAAGAGTTTCTTTGGTTTGATTGTACCAGGTATGGCAATCATCAGGTGCCGAATGGTTATGCAGAAGCTCCTTAAAAAGCCACAACATCAAAAGACTTAATTGCTGCCAGGTGTGGATGCTGCCTCAAGTTGATCACGCCCTCCTGCAGATCCTCTGTTCAGGAAATACAAACACTCACGCAAATCTTAACAGTTTCATTTAACGCTTGCACATTTGCAACAAGTTCTGCTGATTTAGTACTTGTCAGAATCTTATTCTTAGCATGAATGTCATATTTATTTGAGGCTTAGTGGCTTCTTTTAAGCATATTTTATCAGAGTAAAAAGATGCAACTTACATCTTTAACAAATTTTTAGATAAATCAAGTTCAAATTCATTTAGTTTTTTTTCCCATTATTCACACAGAGACATAAGGTTCATTAACATAAACATTAACGTGTAATTAACGCTAGTGTTAATCTTGACCAATGTTAGATTCCTTTTCTGGCTGTAACATCAAAATGTGTCCAAGTTTCAAACATTTAGCCATTCTCTCTTGTTGCACCCTTTTTTCTTTTTTGCAATGCACCAGTATCACTGTCAGTAAAACAGCCCCACGGCAGTATGCAGCCATCACCGTGCCTGACAGCTGGGAAACTGGTCTTACTTTTAATAGTTTATCTGTGTCAGTCATGGTGCTTTGAAAGCTGCATATTGACTCCACCAAACATTCCTCAGGTCATTCAGGTCAAACAAGAAAAAAAACTTTCTCTTCATTTGGGTTGTTCTAATGGACATCTTCAAATTTCAGTGAAAGTCTGGAGCGCAAGCTAATTTTTTGGTCAGCAGCTGGGTTGTTCCTGGAAAAAAACTGACCTCCCTTTTATTTTATTTCCATGAGAATTAGCGTTTTGAGAATTACTGTCTTGCTGTCTGAAACACAAACACTGAGAGAAAACATACTAAAACGGGTTTAACTATTGCGAAATCAGTCAACTTAAACTTCCGGAATGGCTGCACAATTTTCAAGAAAACATTCCACATGCAGTAGTAATTTGGAATCTCGCAATAACAATGTGAGTTTTGTAACTTTGCAACTTAGGAGCTCCTCGTTTTAAAAATTCAAACACTAATTATATCATATGTTATACATGTTTAACAAAAAAATCCATGAATCAGCAGATATTCCGCAAACAATTTAGTCGCAATTCACAGAGAAATCCACTAATATTGACCCACAAGTAGACAGGGGTCCTCCGTTCTTCAATAATTATCTAACATTAATGGCATTCTCTGACAGCTCTCCACATTAAGCATAATGCGTAAAGAGACATAAGGATAAATATTCTTTTTGTGGCATGTGGGACAACTCCACCTTGATCTCAACCTCATTGAAAATAAAGAGACTGCACATAAAAGCTACAACTCACTAGAAGCTGAGTAAGGGCTACATAAGTTTCTATTGAAGTTCAAAGTTGTACTGTATTTTCAGGCCTCCCACTAAAAAGAGCAGCTCACACAGAAAAAGTAAAAGCCACAAATTAATTACTGACTCATGCTATTGGTGGATGTGTGAAATCTGAACCCTTCCGAGTCCTAAAATGGCCCACCCTTGCTGAAATGCCATGCAAATGGAAGAAGTGTCTGTTTTTATGATGGTAAGAAACTGTTTTGTTTGTTTGTACCCTCTGCAGTGCGATATTACATAAGTTTGTCAAAGGAAGTAGGCTGCTAGAGGCTCCAGTGTCTCTTAGGGTAAAAGACACCAAGACAGCAGCCCTGCAACAACTCAGATTCATGAGATGACTTCCAAGCACCATCTGTGGAGTCACCATCAGAGGGAGAGAGAGAGAGAAGCTGCACATTGTTTTTGATGAGGCTTTAAGATGAGACGAGCTTTTAATCGCCTGTTTTATTGCTCAACAAAAGAAGACGGTATGAAGGTGATTTTTTATTTCTATTAATGAAGTTAATTAATGGGACAGGATTTGCTTCCCTCTCTCTTGTTGTTAATTAGATTTGTATCTACACTGCAGCCCTGATACAACAAATACAGATGGAACGGGTATACGTATGTTTGCATGCACTGGTACAATGTGCGCAAACAATATGGGCCTTAATTATCAGCTCTACTATAATGAAGACAGCATTTAATGCAAACGATCTCACCTTTCTCATTTTATACATTAGCAGCTAGTAGGCAGACTCTGTTATACAATAGAAGTGAAATATGTGTAATCCCTAAAAATGAAAAAGACATTATCTCTCGCTGTGCTCCATGCGTCTTTGTCCAAAGCAGCCCTGTTCGACCTGCTGAGTGAGCAAACCTGCTCTCTCTATCTCCTTCCCTTCATCGCATACACTCCTGCTGCTGCAAATGGGACGGTGACCAAGGGGTCTGCACTACAAGCAGCAGATTAAAGGATTACCATTAATTAGATGTCAGGGACAGAGAGGGGCTTTGCCTGTCTTGGCCATGATACAATATCTGTTAATCTGCTGCGCTCCTGGATAAAAAGAAATCAGTCTGCTGGCAGGAACAAAAAAGAGAGGCAGAAGAAGAAAAGACAGATGAGGCCGAGAAAGAATTGGAAACAAGAACAAAGAAGCTGAAGGAGTGAGAGGTGGGTTTGGAGATCGGAGGATGAATGATCGAGGTGGAAAACAGCAAATTTGCTCTTGGTCCACTCAAGTATGCATTGAGCTTTTTCTTTTAAGGAGAAAACCAGTCAGGGATGATAAGACGCCATAGGGTGTAAGAGACCAAAAAGAAACAGCAATGAGTCAATAAAAGGCTGATTTGAGAAGAAACAAGGGGATAAAGGCGGAGGTGAAGAGGCTGAGGGCTGGATATACAGTGCCTTACAGAAGTAGTCACACCTCTTGATCTTTTTCCAATTTGTCCTGTTTCTCCACAACTTCACCCTTCATCTGTCTGCAGTGTTCTTTGGTTTTCGTGATGTTGCTTGTTCTTTAATGTTCTCTAATAAACCTCTAAGTGCTTCACAGAACTTTAACCACGGAAATAGGCGACTTCTGACAACATTCATTTACCTTTATTTCATTTAGGGATATCAGATTTAAGGAGGTTGAATAAATCTGCCTCAAGCACCTTTTTTGATTTTTATTTGAAAAAATAAAAGTAAAAAACTTAAACTTCATAATTGTGTACTACTTTATGTTGGTCAATCATAATATGAAGAATTTCATGAAGTTTTGCAAGAACAGTGCTTCAACTTTGACAACTTCTAACCTTCCACTGCATGATTGCATGTGTATAATTTTGCTAAAAGTGTGAAAAGACTTCAAACTCGCACCTAACAGATACAAGGTGCCCTTGTGCACATGTGCAACTACTGCTAGAAAGATTGGTCAGATGGATAGGAAGTAAGTCATGTGATTGACAAGTGACAGGCCCGAGTTTGATAAGGCGCTAGCCCGTAATAGGAGTCCTGACCCTTTGGCGCCATCAACCCAAAGCAGACTGCTCGAGTTGACTGTCTTTGAAAAAGGAGTTTGATGCTGTGCCTGAGGCTGGGTAAGGGCAGGCTATCTGAGGTCCTGTTAAACACCCGCCTTCTGTTCGGCTGATAACACCGGCCCTGTGGCCATCCTAGTCAGAAGCCGTGTTTGGACAGATCACACACATTTAGACAACAAATGGCTCATCATTGTTGCACGGTGACAGCATTGCTTGTAGGAATCTGGAAACCGAGTTTGATTCTACAAGATACGACCATATTTTTTATTTATTTTGCTGAGTTCCCGAGAAGCCTTAAGGGCAAAGGCAGGACAGTACATTTTTTGCTCCAGTGAGTAGCTGATAGTGTAAATTTGAATTGTGAGGGGGGTAATTGATGGAAAAGGTCTGGGACACCATTTACTTATAGCCAGGCGTAAGGGCATTCCCTCTATTTAAGCAGAGGGAGTGTGGGTGCCCCTGTGAGCCCCACTCGCCTGAGACTCTAATTACTTCAGGGACCTGGAGAATTCAAAGGGTTTTAGATATGGGGAAAAATAAATTTCTAATTTATTGCACCACTTGATGTTTGTCTTTGGTTTTGATGTGTCTTGTGCTTTTGAAGGCAAACGGGGGATTCCAGTGGGTGAGCACACGAAAGAAGATGTGTGGTTTTGTTCTTCAGCACCTTAACATACTGGTTAAGGTTTTATCTACTATGGATTTGTATAAAATGACAAATGAGAATCAAAAATTAAGTGAATGAAGAATATTAAATTGAGTATAAGGTAACAAACTTCCTGTCGTTCACGGCAAAGATTTTGCATAAAAACAAGAGTTTTTATGCTTCCTCTGTTAACTTGAATAGAATTTAAAACAGATTTTACTGACCAGTGGAACAACACAGCTAACATTTATCCCTGATTAAACTGGCTGCAGAAAATGCAAGTCAGCAAATCAAATTCAAGAAGCATACTTTTACGTTCAAGACATTAGCTTCAAGTTACATGATAAAGTCATTGAGCTCCATTCACCCCAGACAGAGGTTACTTATGGGAGAAGAGATCCACAGCTCCGATGGGAGAATCTGTCAACATGTCTGCTATTAGTTGCACACGCCATGCAATTCGGTTTTTTGTGTAAGTTGAGCACACTGTCCCCACCATGGTTCAGGGATGAGGTAGCATCATGCTGTGTAGATGATTTTCTTTACTGGAACAGAAAAAATAGTCAAAGAGGATGGAAAACTAAATGTAGCTACATATTCAACACTCTTTTAAGAAACCTGTCTGGGGTCTGCAAAAGATGTAAGATTGGAGTGAAGACTCATCCAGAACTTGTGGAATAGAGTAAATCAAACATATTAATGTGACAGGATGGCCTAGTCAAAGTACAGACCTTCAATCACTCAGAATAATGGTCTCAAAACACTCCATGCAATCTAACTCAGCTTGAGGTATTTTGGAAGAATGGATGAACATTTCAGTTTGTATGGCAGCTACATTTACAACAAAAAGTAGTCCTACAAAATATTGACTGAATACTAACACACACCAGAATTTTATTTATAAAACATGTAGAACACCATATTTCCATTTTTCTTCCACTTCACAATTATGCACAATATTGTGTTGATTTACCATGTAAAATCCCAGTACAGTGTACAGACGATTGTGGTTGTGGCTATTTCATGTGTCCCTGCATTTTAATATCAACCAACAAAACACAATACAATTAATCTTGCCCTAAATCCAACATGAGGGTGTTGAAGTTTGTGATTGTTGCATGCCCAATGAGAGCTCTGGAGGTATTAATCATTTACGTGTTCCATCATGTTACTGTCATGATGGAACTTTTACTACTGGAGGCTTGGACAACCAGCTCACCTCCACATCAACTAAGACAGAAGGTCAAGGGGAAGCAAGCAGACACAAAGTGCACATTTGTGATTGTTGATAAAAGTGAAACACTATTAGAGCGCTGTCTCTGCTGTGTTTATCCCCGGGGACTGGGCGCATGGATAAAAATCTGCGGGTCAAACATACTGTAACCTCACTACCCCACATAGACACTTTCTCTCTGCGGGCAATGTCTTCATCTCACACTCCTCAGCATCTTCCTGTCTCACCACTGATGAGCAAAAAGTTTAAACATAAATTCCTATTATATCTTGATTGAGTCATATCTCACTCTCTTTTATGACTTTGTAGCTTGGACATTTACGCAGACTTGTGAAAAATTCACATTCAGTCCAGAGTCAGGAAGACGTTTTGCATATTTGAGTCTTGAAGACATCCGCCACAGTGGGGATAATGATTTCTTTCTCATTCCCAGTGTCTTGTATAATTAGAATTTGGTAATCAAAAACTGAAAAGTGTTAACAAATACGCATTTTTTTCACATTACATTTTCACCTGACTGAGAACAGATCCCTGTGGAGGAAAGAAGATGCCATCCAAACATCTTAAATGTGGCTTTATTGACAGCAGACCTTCTGGAGCATGATAATCAGAAACACATTTTGGTTGGGAGGTCAACCGACAATAATCGCCCTGCAGGTTGGTCAATTAACACTTCTCCCCCCACATGTGTTTGGATTTGCAGGCACATGTTTATGTTTTACCTCCATATACTGGTTCAGAAAGGTGTTAATTTCCTTCCTTTCCATGCCTACATCAGGCAAATTCAAATCACATGCACAAAATTAGAGTACCAGAGAAAGAGATCACTGTGCATTTCATAGTTATTCAGCCTGACACGCTGTGGAATTACGAAGCCACAAAAGCTTAATTTGTAAGGCAGCATTGTTACTGACTGAAAGCTATAAGAAAGCTTAATAGCAAAATGAGGATTTAATAAAAAAATATATATATCTTCTCAGTGATTCGGTTGTCATCCGCAGAGAGTGCTTCTCTATGCATATGCACAGATCCATGACCAATGAAATGAGAGAGAGGGAAATGGATGGTAAACTCTCCATCATCTCCATTCTTTCCAGTTTAACAAGGTGAGATATTTTGCTCCACCGCTGAGTGGCACAGACCAGTAAAGTCGCAGTGTTTTACAACCTCTTGGGGCAGCTTTGACAAAGATTGTGCACCAGAGAGTTCTGGTGAGAACGTCCCAAAGTCACAGAGGTCAGAGAGTGGACGTCCGTCCCCAGTGACATAGTCTTAGTGGTTTACAGGGACAGTTCAGAATTTCACCTTCAGTACATAACTTTCTTGGAGTTTCCTTTATAATTTGTTGGTTCTCTGACAACCAAGCCCCTTTTTCAGGGGAAGGTATGTTTGATGCATCCAAAGTAGCAGTATTACAAATGAATGTAAAGGTTGTTTTTTTTTCCAGATTTTTGACTATTTTTTTGTCACTGGATATAAATGCTACAGGCTACTCAGACCAAATAGAGCTGAACAGATTCGTCCTGAGAGAACCTGCCAGTAGTGGTCCACCTGATTTGATGCCTGTCGAGGTGAAATAAATAAATAATAAAATTCCCAATATGTTTCTTTAATATTTAACCAGACAACCCAAAAAAATTACACCAAACAAAAATCAATGACAGAAACAGACTAACTCCGTTGGTCAACCCACTAACCTTACAAATGTAGAAACATTTAGCAGGAAATAAATAGGAGTCTAGGGATGCACTAATATTGGTATTAGTCATTTTATAACATATTGATATTGGTCTGAGGAATAAAACCAGTTTGAGATTAAAAAACAACATTTATTTCCAACCTATCGCTGTTTGTTCATAGAGGGAAAGTGGTGGAGGTTGGTCATGTAGTATTTGTTTGGTCATGTGACAGGTGACAGTGATGCAGCACAGAATTGTGTGAAATTTAACTGAAGTAGGGAAGCAGTGGTTTTCAAGGTGTTGAAAAGGCAGTGAAATATACTTAATATATACAATATCAGTAAATATCGGCAACCTGTCATAACAGCAATATTAATACCAGATATTGACATCGAACAAATTTCCATGTCTGTGCATCCCTAATAATAACCAACCAAAACAAGTTTCTTTACATTTCCCTCAAAGTAAATCTTTGCTTTTTTTGCTTAAAAAAATCCCAAACTGCCCCAGTAAGGCATAAGCGCTGTGCTTTCCTAGTTTAATTGAGCACCTGGTGAGCTGGATGTCAAGCCGCAGCTCCCTGAAGGCTGGCATTTGTCGTTTAAGTAAGGTGTGTGGAAGACTGTGTGCATCTATGTATAGATGGATTGGGCTTGTATGTGCGTGCCTCACCTGTGTGGGAGTGTGACAGACAGAATGAGACCTCTCGACAGAAGGTGCCGGGGAGACAATCAATATGGCTCACCAAGGTGTGCGGCTCCAGCCCTCTCTCTCGTTATGGGTCACAGGGGAGTCTGGCTGACGAACAGCCAGGAGAATATGGACACACACTCACAAACACCACCCTCTGCTGTCGTCTTTATATGTGACAAGATAATGACCGTACAGCATCCCTGGAAATATATCCCCCACAGATGTATTATCATTTTGTATGTTTTTATGATCTTTCTTAACATTTAAGGTGAACAGTGAAATCAGACATCATTGCTGTTTTAGGAAGGTGAAAAAAAGAAAATTATTCCTACACCATACCATACCTCCCTGTACGCTGTGGGGCTCCTATTATCTACAAATAAACTAAATCCCAAAGGTGCATTTGGATTAAATATAACTGTGAAAATAATGGGCATATTTTAAAAATCTGATAATGCAACATGATCCCTTTGGGGACCATTTTCTTGGACTAAGGCTGTTGGATAGTTCTGAAGAGCTGCTCACCATCCCCATCCATTTTCATGCACGCTGCCAGGAAGCTGTGCCAAAGTGCTGATATCCCTCATTAGAAGAGCCGGATCCAGGAAGGAGTCCAACTAATGCCTGCCCCACACTGCCACGGTGATGGTGCAGGGTCTCCACACAAGATTTGAAGGTCAACAAGAAACCTGTTCTTAATAAATTTTAACGGTAAGGATAACAAAAAAAAAAAAGCTGGAGTGGTGCTTTTGCAGTGCTCCGATAGGGGAAGTGGGAATGTGCTCTCTCGCGCTTGTTAACACTAATACGATTTGACTGCAGAAGGAAACAAGCTATGCTGATGGAGGTGATTGTGTTTGCATGTGGATCCAAGTGAAGCATGTTTGGTTTCCATGCCAGCGTTCAATTTATCCACACTAGAGGAGGTGGAGTCACTGCAATGCAAATCCCACACAGAGAAACTGCTAAATCTTTGGTATAGATTAGTGGAAAAAAAAGAAAACTAAAAGAACTAAAAAGTGAACTGATTCTAACAAGTATTTATTATGTACTTATGCTCAAGACCATTCACATTGAGCACACCAACGGCAATGTTTATGTAGCCCTCAGGGCAAAGCCTGCAGGGAGCTTAACTCCAAGTCTGCTGGAATACAGAGAAAAGGGGGTGGTTCAGACATTTAACTGTGGTTCTCTGAAACTATCACCAGTAATAGTTGAAACATGCTATTTCAGTGTACGTATGTATAAGTCTTAGAAAAATCTTTAGATTGAGTTTTTACATCAGAGCTGGTCTCAATTTTACCTGGTTCTGTGGAGCCAGAACCAAAACATCAGGTTGGTTCTGATGTTTAAACTATAAACATCTGTAAGTATTTCATCTTCTTTTGTTTTATAATGACAGAAAACCAGCTTAACTATGCAAATCACATTTATCTCAGTATCACAGCAACTGGATGTTTGCAAGTGTTTCATATTGCAGACATTTTGATCTCTAATCAGTACCAGAAGCTCTGGAAAACCAGAGCAAAACACAGCAGCTGGAGTAGGATTTATTAAAAAAATCTGACATAAAAATGTCAAAAAATACCAAAGAACATAGGCTAATCATACTTTAATATGTCTAAAGATGGATATATAGGAGTTGTGTAGAAGGGTTGCTCTGTGGGGCAGAAGCGCGACTGAAGACTGGAGCTCCAAGGAGGGGCTGTATCAAAAACGGCGGTAATTTGTGACAGCAAGCATTTAAACGCCCCCGAATCACTGCCAGGGAGATTCAGGGAACCTCAAAGATACATAAAAGAATCACAACAAAACTCCAGGTATGTCCTTTGATGAGGACATAAAATCATAATATGATGTAAAGCTCAAAAAAGTTAATTTTATATCTCTCCCCCCTTCTGTAAAATGTTTAAACCTCTGTAATGTCCTGATGAATTACAAATAGTTTATCAGACATACATGCAAATGTCCAATCATTTTGCAAAGACTTCATTTAAAGACTTTTAGCTCAACCAGTAACTAATTTACTTCTTGAGGTATTTATTTGTATAACTTAGTATAGCTGAAGTTGCAGTTCTTTTATGTCCAACCAACCCTATGTGAAACCCACACATAGGGTTCTCATTTTAAGCAATTCTAAAAATTACCTCAATTTTTGTATTTTTATGACCTGATTTTTTTGTTTTTCCAGCTTGTTGATGTGCTACAATGTGGTTTCTCTTTCAGGTCTTACTAAAAAGCCATTTTTCCCTCCTGTGGTTCCTTATGAAATCTCAGGGATGCTATACATACAGCACAGGCCTTTTGGCGCCAGATAGCACACAAGGATTACACCCACGACTAGATTAAACCACCACTATTGCCTGCTGGGAATCCCAACAATTATCAGCCTTGTACTCTGTGGATATGGTACTGATGGGGGGGACGAGGGGTCTTGAGGCAGAGGAGGGAGTGGTGGTGGGGGGGCAAGGATAATGTCTCCATCTCAAACAGTGGTCTGTCACATCGAGATAAACGCTGCCTGCCAGGCAAGAGTATCGCAACACATAAGGAGTCTCAGATGTGCTGTTAAAAAAGCACAGTTTGAGACACGGCATTGATTATTTTGTTTTTAAAACGCCACCGCTTATCTTCTTTTGTTGGTTTCTCTGCATCCTCGGCCACAATGTGGGTCACAGATGCGGCTGTTGAGCACATAGGTAAACATTTCCTTTCACCACCCACATAAAGTCGGCCTGTTCTCTTATTTTGAACGGAATTAAACCATCTGAGGACAGTGGGAAGAGAAAAGAGGGAGAATCATAATGACAGCATTAAAACGACATATGCTACTTTTTTCCACCTCTGCACTCATGACTGGCTTTTATTTCACCCTTTTTCCCACTTTGGCACCCCTGTGTTAGATTCCCATTTGCCTATTTTTGGAAAGTCATTGAGAGACTTTGACAAAGACAGAGTAAAGACAATGTAAAAGTGTGCTTCTGGCTCTGTTGCCTTAAAGCAGAGCAGGCCATCTGACCAGCAGCAGTGGGTTGGGCCATGAGGGGCCCTTAGACCCAACCTGGGAGTGACCTGCAGTCACCGCAGCAAAGTTGCTCTACTCTCCTTCAAGCTTCAGACTACTCCGTTCGTCACCGGCCCTCTTCTGTTCTCATCCCTGCAGGTGCCAGCCCTTCTGCTCAGCCAGATCCCACCGGAGCACCTTTAAAGAAATAAAACTCTATCCAGCCAGCACCATTTGTGCATGTGGATGCAGGGGCAGACATGTGAAAGAGCACCGGTGGCGAAATGGGACTTGTGCACAGCAGTGTCGGAGAGGTTCACTCCCCGGAGAGCTAATTTTATATTGTTGTCCAGATGACCTTGAGCTCAGGTACCATGGAAACATTTCTACCTTGACTGCAAGGTGTCTTGGTGGCTCTGCATTCATGTTGTGACAAAGCCCTCTAACCTCAGAACAGAGAGAAATCGCCAAAGGCAAAGGACTGGAAATAATAGCAGAGCGCCTTGGCTATCCAGGGAAGGAGCGAATTAGCAGGAAATCTTTTGCGGTGCCACCGTTCATGCTCCACAGCTCCTCTTCAGACAGGTCACTGTATTTGAAAGCTATTGACGTTCCTGTTTGGTCGATGAAATAACAAAGTCTGGAACCAAAGTGACTCCAATCAAAGTGAGGGTAAGTGCGTGTGCACGTGTGTGTGAAAGACATGGAGACGGAGAATAGGGGGGAACTTGTGATTGCAAGTTTAATACTCGCATTAGAGGTGTTCAGAGTGTAAAAGAAAGAAACAGATAGAGAAAGGACTACTCTGGTAATGATTATTCTGTATTGCACTGAAACAACACAGACAGACAGACAGATTGTCATTAGCTTGCAAGTTAGCTCGCTATGGATCTCCATGGTAACCACTGTGCTCTGCAACTATAGGATCCTTGGAACAATGGTGAATTTTTCCTGTAATTGCTAGCCAACCTAAATTACCTGATGAGTGCCTCAACAGTCCATTAAAATAACCAAGAAAAACTTTCCAAAGCATGACTGGACTCAGTGCCCTTAGTTAAGGTCAGTGTTCATAAATCAACAGTTATTAGGCAAAAAGTATCCTTCATGTTGGACTTCAAGGTCAAGACTATTGCTTACCAAGAGGTAAGCAATAGTACATCTTTATTTGTACATCTTTAGAATTTGAAAAATATTCTGCTGACTGATGAGACAAAATTGAAGCTTTTGGAAGGTGTGCATGCTTTTAGATCTGGTGTTAAACTAACAGCATTTCAGAAAATGACTATTATACTGATTAATACATTTTGCTTTCCACCCCAAAATCCCAAGAACCGAAGTAGATTCTCTGCATTAAAGATTCATGGCAGAAATCCATAAAAAGGGGAAAAAAAACCATCAACTGATGGACCAACTCATAATTAATATAATTAATTATCAACATTTTGCATGTTATATACATACATTTACATCTATTCTATTAAATTGTTTTGTAAATAATTTTTAGTGAATGACTGTGTAAATGGCTGATATTAGAAGCAATAATCTTAATATCATTGCTGTAACCATGTCAAAGGAGAACTTTGTATTCCTTGCTGTTAAAAAGATATGACTTGCCTTCTCGGACTTGAATCTCACACTAAATGTTAGAAGACAGGCATTGGATTGAATGCAGTAGATTTTTGAAGAAAGTCACAACTTTGTAATAGAGGTATTACTAAGGAGAGGAAAAGTAACTAACAATCATTTCTGATGGTGTCAGAAATTATATGTTTACCATTGGAGAGTTGACGTCAGAATTGTCATAAGCTGAATAATTCATGCAAGGATCCCTGAACAAACTCAGCACACACACACTGTTCAGTAAACGGAAATACCTTAGGCAGACCAAAATGTTTTTGTCTTGCAATATTCACATTTAAGAAATATAACTGTGTGTAATTAATCTATTCCAGAGTTTCACTTTTTGAAATCAAGACCATGATAATGAAGTTTACTAAAACACACCTGTGAGCGAAGCTGCGTCTGTGATCAGAACAACACATGCGCCAGCTATCTAAATTCACGTCAGTCTGTCCGTACAGCTGTATTTGTCTGCTGTGTTTTGATGCCCAAATGAAGTCAGCTGGATTACACCAGACTCACAAACATTTACTTCAGGAATTAGGCGATATTAGGCTTTGATTAGCAGAAACTGTGCCGAGGCAGGACAAGACAATATTTGTATGCAAATTCAGTCAAAACAACAGTTGCAGAAAATGCTAAGTAGCAGCACGATAATGATTCTCCTCACTCGGCCCGAAGACAAATGCAAAAATCTCAAACTAAACAGGCAAATATTTGTCATTAGAATTTGCAGCACAGTTTGATTTGAATACATTTTAAATGCCTGCACCTGCTGATGATACCTGCCTATGGTGGCTTAATGATGTCACGGCTCATTGTCACAGAGCCCATCTGTGGCATAACGAATGGCAGGTATATGCATCGTCCTTTGTGCTTCGTCTGACCTGCTGCCACAATTCCTGCAACGACACGCCAGCCCCGATTGGGTCACCTTTTCGCACCGGTTCAGATGTTGCTGGCATCATTTAAAACAGATTTGTTGTCGTACAATTTGCAGAAGTCATTCTGATTGAGAAGGAAGGCAAATGTTTATGTAAACAAGCCCTGATTAATCCTGTTCTCTGTCTCCGACGCCCATTGAAACATTAATAGTTAGATTTTGTTGTTAGCCACTAATTACACAGTGTGTACTATGAACATGGGTTCCTGTGTCATTGTTTGGTGTTTACACTGAGCAAGCATTTGTTGCTGGCATTTCTTTTTTTGTGAAGCACCCTTGGAGCTACGTATTCCATATCTCAATTAAAGTGTTTTCCCCTGAGCTCCCGAGCTCTGAGCTTGGCCATTATCACCATGGCTCCCAACAGCCTAATTATGCCAACTCCAAACATCAATCCCCTTCTCTCCTTCCCCATCCACAGCCCATCCCGCGCCCACGCCACTCTACGGTGAAGCTTTGTGAGCTCACCTCAGCCTCCTCGCCAGCCAATCAGAGAGTGATGCGTGGAATCGCAGCTAAACACGGCCGGTTCTGCTGGGCTCGGTGTCTCCATGGGAGGCATTGATGGAATACCCCTGGGCAAACCGGGTAACACGAGGTTGCCGATAAAACTGAACTACTTGTCAGTTGTGCTTTGGAAAGGAAATGTTACTGTGAAGAGGCAGTGATGCCATGAAACCTGCACCCCTCTATGAGCATCGCATAGACCTGCAACATTTCTCAGAGTGCCCTCCGGTGTCTTTATGGTAGTGGATCAGTAGCAGTGGTAACTACTTTAGAGATAATTATCACATCATTACAGCTTGTGGTTAGCTCCTCTTCTTCACACTAAAAAGGTCTGAATCTGCTGCACCTGCTTCCCCTTTCATCCCTAGAAACAAATGTTAAAATATTCCCAGAGTAAGAAATGTTCATTTCTTAGTAAGAAATGTTCATTTCTTACTCTGCCTTTTCACTCTTGATTCTTGTTTTAATGCTGTATTGTGTGTGTCTTTGAGTTGCCTTTGTGAAGGAGCAGCTACAATGTCCAAGATTCACTCTGCTTCTCAAACAGTGACAGCTGAATAAACATGGGATAAGAGGAGCACATTAAGTTCTCTGAGGATAATACCTGGTACTCCAAGGAGACCTTTCTCTTTAGATGTGTGTCTAATATGTTGACCTAAGCTGCAAATGTTTAAGTTAAAACCTAGCATGACTGATTCAGTTAGTATCTGTAATCAAATCATTGTCAAAGCAACAAGAGTGAGAACTGAGTTACCATTGAAACTGTTTATAAAATAAATCTGCACAGCCCGCCTATGTATGACTGACAAATATATTCAAATGCAGATCCCTTTGCATGTATGTTCAATGTGCAGGGCATTTTTAACCACTTGCCTAATGTTTAGAGTCCTATTTTTGGTAAAAACAAGTAAGAACTGAAAAAAATAAATAATCACACACAAATTGGAGGTTGCCAAAGGCTGGCAATGTTGCGCCAGGAATGCAGGCACAGAGGTAAACACAGATGGATTTTCTACAATCTATACAGTGAGAAAGAGACCTGCAGAAGCAGTTTTCCAAAAATATCTGGAGGATTTAAATGGAGATTTTACAGTGATAAAAAAAAACTTAAAGTTGTTTTATTGCAAATCCAGATTGCCATCCTCAGCTGCAGAATTAATCTAGACGTTTCCAAACCTTTTTGGATCATGAAAAGCCACTTTTTCATTGTTCAGACCCAGATTTCTGTCTTTAATGAATACCAGGGTGGTCCGAAGATGGTGCACAGGTTTATTGTTATTAAAGAGGAGAGGCATGACTGACTGCTATCAAGAAAGCATGCTGATTATGCACAAAAAGACAAAGATGAGCTTGGAAATGGAAGCTGCAAAACTACCTCAAAGCCAGTGGTGATGTATATTTTTTTTAAAAATGTCTCCTTGCAGATTTTTCCTATTTTTTATTTTATTTTTTTGCTATGCTTGAATGTTTCAAATTATGAAAAAATATAATTCCAGACAAATAGAATAGAAATTATATTTATAATACCACTTATTGCACCCGGGGATGGTTACTATCAAACCTTTAAGTGCTTAAGTGCTTCAAGAAATCACTTAAACAACCTCCCTGGCACCAAAAAGATTTTAAAAAGCAACACATCATTCCCAGAACTAACATTTTTCCCAAAAGATGAGAAAGGCATTTCTAAATTATGGTTCACAATGTGCAATTATTGTCTGTCTGAGACAACATTCTTAGGCATGAAAGAAAATCTTCAGTCATCTTTAAATTAATAATGGGTGTTAGTTCAGTCTTCATTTTTTCAGCTTCTGCAGTTCATTCATTAGTAAATTTATGTCAGATCTGACTAACCTGAACATACTGACGCAATAGGTCATGGAGTCTGGCTTCTTCCATTGCCAATCTGTGACCCAAATTTCCAACATGACAAGCTTGCACCTTGGTTAAGCCCTTAGTAATTTATTTAATTGCACAGATTCTGATGCTTTTTAATTCCAGACACTTGGTCTACAAGTGGAGAAAACATGGAACAGAGATTAACTTTCTTAGGATTAGAAACAAACTCCTCCAAGAGAGCTTTGATGGCTCATTCAGGAAGTCACGTAAGAAGCCTTAACAACATCTATGGTGCTGAAGCCCTCACTCGTCCCAGGTAAGGTCAGTGTTCATAATTAACCAATAACAAATTTAAATATGAAGACATATTAGTTTTTATGTCTCTCTATAGTTTGACTGAGCTATTGCACCCTTATGTTGTAAGGGTGCAATAGCTGGCAGAGTAAAAGAGAAACTAATCAACACATGGTGAACTAACACTCAAAATAAAACTACAAACCAAGAGGAAAAGAATAAGACTGCTTTAAGAGAACTAAATCCAAATGCACAAAACAACACAAAAATGAGCTAAGAATCTAAATACAAAGGAATTAACCCTACATGGCAACATCAATCTAGAAATAAATCACAAAGAGAAGTGAATTGAAAGATGACCAGACCTAACAAACACATATAAGTAACAAGGGGATGGTCAAAATACCAGCACAAAAGACAACCAAAATCCAGGGGATTGTGACACTGACAACTTTGATGGAATTCAACATTAAAAGTAAAGAGATGGTTTCTGTTTTCACCAATCCTCACAGGTTACAGATGGTAGCAGTTTTACTGCTAAAAGTCACAGTTTCTTCCAAAGAGACAGAAACACACTTTGCTTCAGTGACTTGCAGCTTTCCATAGGCAGAATGGCAGTTCATTGAAAAAGCAACAAATATACCTGTTCTGCATTGAGAGCACAAATGAGACTTTACTATCATTAATCATAACAGCTACAGAAGACAGCCCTGAAACAAGGAGGGGGTACACACACTTTAGACAGGATGAGCACTGGAAGACTGTGTAACTATGTATAGATCATTAAAATACAAGGAACAAATAAAAAAAAACACTAAACGGCAGTAGGAAAACACCATTGCATACGGAAAGCTAGCTTTACGAGGGCTATAAGCTTAATTGAAAAATATGAAAGACGTAAAAATCTAAGTCACACTGATGTTAAGTCTTCCAAAACACTTAGCGAAATGTAGGCACTTTACGCAAACAGAGATGTTATACCTTCCTCAATTACAAGAAGCAATTTTTTAATTTGTTTGCAGTTTGCATCATGTTGTGATCATTTTGGTATATGAGAACATCACTGACGAGCAGCATTAGCACCACAGGGCGTTATTGGTCATATAAAATAGCTCCATATTCCTTCGCTGTGATGTATTCGTGCAGAGCAATCATCAGAACTAATGGTCCCCAGCTGATAGCTTTCCGTGCTATTACTGCTTGGCAGCCGTGGTTAGCAGCAGACACTATGGATTAAATCACGAATTAACTATCTTTAGAATGAAAAGAAGGCGAAAAATGACTCAGAAGATGATGCTGCTTGTAACTTTTGTTTAGGATCCTTGTTTTACAGGAGACTTGTAAAAATACCTGCCTTGTACAGTGGATTGTGTTCCACAAGGTACTTTATAAACAATAAACAGTTTAGTGAAATCTATTATCTTTTGTTAGAGTTAATTTTCTGATCTCCCTTCTAATCGTTCACAAAAAGTGCTTTGCAAAAGTCTACACCCATTTAACTTTTCCATATTTTATCACATTAGAGTCATTAACCTCAACATAAAGTGTTGTCTGCGAAGGAAATAATACTTTTTTTTTACACATAAATATTTGAACAAAAATTTAGTGCAACAAACTTCCTTTGGATAAGTTTTGAGGAATAAAAATATTAGATTCTAAAGGATCAGTAGGGTTGATCAAGCAAAACCATGAGATTGTCAGATTATCCAAGGCACAATCTATGCTCACATGATAGGTCTGAGTACTGTTCAACCAGTGATACAGTTGCAAAACCATCCAGCAAGGTCGCCCCCATTGACTGACAGGCCAAAGATCATTACTCATAGAAGAAGTCATGATGCCCATGGCAACTGGAGGAGCTGCAAAGATCCATGGCTCATGTGGGAGAAACAGTTGACAAGACAAGTGTTAATCATACATTTGGACTACGTCATGAAGTAAAACTAATACCAAACATCTCCCTGAACACACCACTGACATGGTGAAACTTTGGCTTGGTGAGATGGATGAGTGTAAAGAATAAGTCAAAGTTCAAACCTAAGTCAATTTGAAAATCTGTGCCAAAAATGGAAAACTGATGTTCACATATGTTCTCCAAAAAGAGAGGCGTTTTTAAATTGAAATAAGACTGACTGCTACTGGAGAGCAGTCTGCTGTTATTTCATATGCGATCAGTTGTATTTGCAGTTTGAAAAATTAAGAGAAAGGAAACGCTGCAGATTGTAATTTTATCTGGAAGAAAGCTGCTTGCTCCAGTTCTGCTAAAATGTCATGAGATTTGAAGATGAAAATTACTCATTTTGAAATTTTACACCTCAACCTACCACATTAAACACAAGTCATGAAGACTTTGTTGAAGTTTCTGAAACCTGGTGCAAAAGCGGTCATGATGAAATTTGATTTCCAACTCAATTCTTTAAGATCTCTTGATTCTAGTGAAGAGACTCTTTGTTAAATGGGGAAGTCATAAAAATGCTCAGAAGAAAAGGTTGGAGCTTATAAATACCAGAGCAAATCACAAGTACAGAAAGTCGAGCAATTTTATTTATTAAAAATATACCAGATGTGGACTAAAATCTTAGTCTTTAGTTGCTGAAATTATTATTTTTTTTGTCGGATTAAAAACAAATCTGGCAATGTCTTTGTACTAAATGTGACGAGGAAAACGTGACACAGTGAGTAGAACAATTTATAGAAAAACTAAGTTCAGCAAAACAGTGAAGTGAGTAATGCTGTATTTCTTCATTATTTCTGCTTGACGGTAAACCTCCGGTGACACCACAACGGGCTGACAGCTGTCACTGAACACTGACGTATATGGTGTCCCACGCCTTTCTGCTTAGTCTCAGTAAGGTCATCTGCACACACTGTCAAGCTGTACATCAATCCTCAGGCTGCAGACAGACAGCACTGTTAAACCTTCGTCCATCTGCACCTACTGTCGATTGCTTTTACCAAAGGGCGGTGTGACTCACTGAAGGACAGGAATGCACAAAGCAGGAAATTTTAAAAATAAAAAAAAATAAGATAATTACACTACGTCAAACACAGAACATTAAAAAATGTAGCTTGGTGGAAGTATATTGTCAAAATAAAGTCCTCTTCGATGACTGAGGTGAGTATTGGATAAAAGGCAACAATATGACCCAAAATGCAATGTTCTCTGCAAACGTGCAGTCAGAAGAGGCACCGAAAGCTTAAAAAAATCAATTACAAGATAAAAATATATTTATGTGGTGACGCAAGTATTGTTTTTTTTATAAATCCAATAACTTTTGAGTAGAAAATGAATGATAGTAGATATTTCTAACCCAACCAGAGGCGCAAGGTGAGTTCACCTCAGAGAAGAGGTTAACACAAATTCAATTCAAATTGGCTTCTATCCAACAAGAAGAAAAATGAAATAGCTATATCCCTCTTAAATAACCCTCCAAATAATGCAATTAAATCAAAAATAGCCTTCATAGAGTAAGATGTGTTTTGAAGACACAGAGACGTTCTGTAAACTAAGCAGTGAAACATAATAACACAAGGACACACATCCACTCTGAAGCAGATTTAATTCAGTGCACGCACCAGAAACAGTAATAATCTGTTATAACACTGAGGTGCTTGTGTTGTTTTTTCATGTCTGGACAAGTCCAAGCTTCACAGCATGTGTGATAATCAAAACAGATAAAAAATATATATCATTTAGCTGGGCCCCAAACCAGTTAGCTGAAAATACAACTTTCAACACACATTTAGTTACCAAAACAAAACTCTTTGCTGCTGCTGCTGGTGTTTTACCCAAACTTATTAACACAATCAATCTAACACCACTAGGGATACGTTAGATATGCTTGAAAACTCACTGAGTCACTTCTTTTCATCAGTTTCATGGTCTACATTAGCATTTTTCTGCATGTTGTAATTTTGTCCCACCTATCTCACTCACAGAAGGCTGCAGTATTTATTTTTCTGGACTGGATAGTGGAGGATGTTTTGCCCAAACTTTATTTTCTGCAGGGATTGTAACAGATTGCTGCTCCAACATGCTATGAAGAGAGCGATTATAAAAAATCTTGACAGTTCCAACAACTTGTATTTCCTCAACTTGTTTTTATAGGACTCATTGATAATTAGGCTTGGAGCAACATGTAGAGTTATTCCAGTTAATGGTGTGTAATCAAAAGTTACACCAATGTTGTCACCAGTTTCATAAACCATTTTTGCCATGAATGTCAGAAAACGTAAAGGCTTCAATTTTCAACAGCACTGAGACGTTTTGTCAGGGATTCCAATACAGAAAATCTGACACCAAACTGCCTGTTTCAGTATTACCACCTAAGTAAAGTTTTATTTTGTGATAACACAGAGACACACAGGACCAACAACCATGCACACACTTTTAGCTGTCTATTGTTCGCTACTCTGCGACTAAAACTCCTAAAGCAAAATTCGATATATTGTGTTAATTTAAAGAAAAAAGAACTTAACACTGCATTTAGATTTGTTTTTTCCACATTTACACATAAAATCTTATGCTCAGGGTTTCTACATATACACAAGTGCAATGACTAAAGATGTAAGGATAAAACAGTGATATCTCTTTGGGGGTGGGGGCTGGGAAATAGATTTCACAACTCATGCAGTCTAGCATGTCTTGACAAGTTTTCCTGCAAATTTTCAGTTCAGCAAATGTTTTAGTCCCTATACTCTCACTTCTAAATGAAGCACTTACCATATTTAGGGAGTTGTGAGAATAAACACTGAAATTAGTTAGCTGAACTGACAGCAGATAAATTGTTTTGATGAATATTTTATGTGGGGTTGGCAAAAAAATGAAGTAAAAGGGTGAGCATGAAGAGAGGAAACAAAAACAGCAGACAGAGAAGAAAAAAAAGATTAGAGAACTATTTATTTAATCTCTATTGTTGTTTGCGACTAACAATAATGAGGAATCACACGTGTTAATTACTCATTCACAAAAACAGGCAAAAAACAAACTGTATTAACTGAACAGCAATATCTTGTAATCAACAATTAACAGCACAGCAAACCACGGCTTATCAAATAATTCAAATTGCTGTACAATCCACTGCTGACAAACTGTTAACGAATGAAAATAACATTTTCCTCATAATGTCTGACTAAAAACACTGGATGTCCTCACTTTAATCATTAAGGGTTCTTAATTAATTTTATTAATTTCCTTTGGTGTATGACTCAGAGATGTATTTCCTCTACAGAACGCTCCATCTTATAGGACTTGTTTTTCGGGTAATACAGCAAACAGCTGTAGAAGGCTGAGATGGATGATATGTCTGGGAACATTCATCATATGCATGTGTTTGCAAAATGCTCCTGTCCTACCAGGCTGCAGCGTCTGCTTTACTTTTACTTTTGAGTCACACATAGCAGAGGAGCAACAAACTAGGAAAAGCACAGTTACTATAGTTATATTTAAAAGTCCATTTAGATTTTGAAGTCACCTTTAAAATTCTACAGTCTGTTATATCTCCAGGAGTGTGCAGCTGATGAGGAGGACAGGGGTTGGGGGGGGAATTTGCAAAAGGATGTTGGTCTATGTAACCACGTGCTTTTTGTGCAATATCAAGTCCAGTCACATTTTTAAAGTAGGAGTATCACTTTTGATGTAAGCTACTCTGACTAGTGCATGTATACTGGGATCAGTGCTCTTGTTTATGATAACCTTCTGTGCAGGGAACAGGTCCTCTCCACACAGTCACCATCTGGTCTAATGTTATTTTATCAAACATCAATACTCTAAAGTGAATTTCATCCTATCTGAGACCCGAATTGGTCAGATGAGATACATGAGATAAATACATGAGAAAGTAGCCTAGGTGTTATTAGGTCATTAATCCACCATGTCCATGTAAATAAAATATTTTATAATGAGTTTAAGTATTATTACTTGGTAACTGCTGCGTGTTGAGGCACATTTTGTTGCAGCATCACACATTAGCAGCAACACTCATGCTGCAAAATCGTTTGACTTTTTCAAAAAAATGTCTTCCAGTGTTGAAGCCTACAAAGGTAATGTGAAAACATAATTTTCGACATTATGTTCCAATGCCAATGAGATTCTATATACGCAATAGTGTGAAGGTAATATAGAAACCAGGTAAATAGATCAGGAAACGTCTTCACACTTATCTGATTTTAACTTGTGCTACCTTCACACAGTAAATCCAGATGTAAATAATGGCTGAAAATTATAACTATAAAAATTCTGAACTTGTTAACTTTTGAAACGTTTTGGTTTCATGCACTACAGAAAATATTTTGTAGTGAGAGCTGTGTTGAGCGTCTTCTTATTCTTGATCAAATTATTTCAGAAGCATCTGCTACATTAGCACAAAATCTAGTTTAAGTGTCTAGTTCTTATCTGAATATACCAATATACCAGCGATAAGTTGGTTTTAAATATTTAAATATTTTATCAACGTCCCAGAAAGAACACCGTTCAACTGTCTTTAGGTTTATAGGTAGAAAAAATTGTATTCTCTCCATTTTTGCTATTCTTGGTGGGAATTTCTCCATTTAGGCAGTGAGTCTCTCAAATATAAGCAGGAGGAATTCTAATTTGTGGATGAGCAACCAAAGAGTTGTCCAAAACTGACAGTGACATAACACAATCTCTGAACTCATTCACCAAGTGTGAGGCTTGTGAGCTTCTGCTCTTTGGACCTTGCAAAATGAGTCCAGCAGAAGTAGTTTTTCAGAGACTGAGGAGACTGCATCTGTAGATGTGGATGAGGAAAATTAGCATATTATTACATCCGAAAAGATGGCTTAGATCTATTTTTTGCAACAAATCTGGAATATGTTGCTTCCACAGATGACTTTTTAGGAAAATAACCACTGCAGATGAACATTGATTTCCATGATTTTCATGCATGATTTGTATCACACTCCTCCGTTCATATCATGTATGCAACAGAATATTTAACCTAAATGATCCTAAATGTATCAGAATTCCTATGCAGTGCGATTCAAAGTGCTTTACACAGGCGAAAACATGTAAAGCATGTGGGCTCCTGTGAGAAATTTACTTGCACTAATCATGGGCATGGGAATGAAATTAACATGATAGAGGATTTTCTTTAATTCAAATTGCATCAAGAGTTAGATACAGGTTAAAATATTTATATGTTACCAATAATGTTTATTTTCAATATAACTCAGATGGCAAATTAAAATTTCATCCTACTTATGACTAAATAAATGTAAGCATGAACTCAATGTGCATTCAAAAAAGTTTTAAAAGTATTTTACGGAAGATGCAGCCACCCCACACCATGACGCCTGTCGTGTCTTTAGGTTTGAAAGCATTAACTCTTCCAAAGACACAGTTCTGCTGAGATGTTCACAGACACTCATTGTGGTCTGATCAATGGCCTTTAATTGAATCATAAGAGTTGTTGTTATGATGGATTAATCAACCAACAAACAAGCTCTCTGAATGGAATTAGGTGAAGAAGTGTGAATTTATTGTGGATTTAGTCTAGTAAATGACAAACTATAGTGAAGTAAACTTTACAAGGCTTTTATTTTATTGTATAGTCACTTTTATGTACTCCTGTTTACTCAAGCTTACAGCAGACTTAAACTTGGAGAAGAACTGAGCCAAGATCAAAAGTAAAATAAAACCTAGAGCCCAAATACCACATTAGTCTTAGCTCCTACAGAAGGTCAAAGGCTGTTTATGTTCTCTCAGATTGTGGTTGACTCTTTTTTCACAGAAAATTGGGTGTTATTGATCAGCGTTAGGGCTAGAAATCATTAAAAGAGATGCCGATGTTCAGACACGCACGTGCTGCCATTTTGTAGCTGCATATAAAAACGCATTATAGTCTTGCAGAATAAGTCAGTGGTGTGCGATTTGTAAAAGCATCAGTATCTTCACACAGCAAGAAGTAATCCTTCAGGCATGCCATTAGGCATAAATCAAACAGCATTATATTTCCAGAATAATGCTTCAATAGTGATAGCTTGTTCAAGTAGCTCTATTTATGTCCTATTTTCCCTGCATATTCTTAAGACTGGCTTTCAAATCTCTTTTTTTTTTCTGGAAGAGTGTTTTTTCTTGACTGCACAGTGCTGCCCAGTTTCCTTTTCTTGCTGCTGGTACTGAGCCTTTTTAACATCTGTTGTGACTAGAAACTATACCCATGTGAGAGTGCTTTATATGCAAGAAGAACTGACTGAGGAATTTAAAGAACAGCTAATGCCTGAAATGGGAATTCAAATCTCTGTTAGCTTGGCAGAAATAAAACGGAGGATAGGAAAGTGTCTTCATTTGATGATGTTAAGTCCTTGGCAAAAAAAAAAAACCTCAACATCTTGGAACACTGATGAGAACAAAGCAGGTATTTCAGGGATATGAGATTTTTAATAAGACATTTTAACAGGATCACATGAAATGTCTCTCAAAGATTTTTTTCAGACAGCACGAAGGAAGATGGACAGCAGGTGGAGAGGCAAAGGTAATATTCAATTTTAAAGATAAAAAAAATGTTAAAATTCACTTGCCTCAACGTGAAAACTGGTTTAAAAGTGAAAAAATGTCATCATAAAGATGTTCTTATATAGTTGAAATCAGAAGGTTACAAACAAAGAATAAAAAGACACATTCACTTTTTTTTTTAACTATCTCAAGTTTAATCTGTCCAAACGCCTTGTTTTAAGTCAGTTAAAATTGGCAAAAATATTTCTATTTGCTAAATGCCATAATAATGACAGACAGAATATGTCAGAGTTTATTTATTAAAGTCTCCAAGGTAAAGAATGTCATTTATTTTCCGGTATTTGGTAGAAATGCCTTTGAACTGTATGACCTGGGCCAAAAGTTTTAGTTTCAGTTTGCAGAAGTTCTGACCCATTTATCCTCACAGAAGTTCACATTTCTCTTCTTTTCATGCATGGCTCCCAAATAACTGGCTGAGATATACAGTAGGTAGTTTCTAATGGTTGCTATGGAGACTTGGTAGTCCCATGATGCCACTCTTCGCTTTGCTGGAGTAAAACAAAATATGATTCAAATTTCTCCATGTCTTTATTTCTGCACATGGCAGGATTTAAGGAATCCATAGGTTTATAATATGATGAATCAGACTTCATGCATCATTGTTACATTAATTTTCTCTCCAAAGATGCAGACTTGAAAAAGTTTAGTGAGTGTGAATGATGGTGGAGGATTAAACTTATTGTTGTTTTGTCTTCCATGAATAAAAAGGGGATTAATTTGTCAATCAGAACACATAATACAGAAAAAAAAAAGCATAAGAGCAAAGCGAAGCATTTTATTTCATCTGTAAAAGCTCTTAAGTGGTTTCCTCTAGAAGCATAAGTAGCTGTAACTATCCGTCTTTTTTCTTTTTTTTTTTTTCAATAAAGCACAGCTAGTCCACTCAGTGTAACACTCCAACTCTTTTACGTATTGGACTAATGTGACTCATCAAAAGCAACAGAAACAGTTATGTCAAGAACTTGACATGAAGAGCTTTAAAACCACTGAGCATTAAAAGTGCTGCTGGTGATTAGTCCTCTGTCTGCTTTCAGGATGAGTTTATGCAACTCTGTGCCACAAAGAGGAGAGAGAAGAGTCTGAGGTGTCAGAGCGCTAACACAAAGTGAGATGATTATAAGAGGAAAGAATTAACATTGTGGCCTCACTGGAGTCTGTACTGTTATATCCACACCTCGCTATCTCACATCCTCTCCTTCTTTTCACATGCCTGCCTGTTATCATTAGCTTCAATGTGTTTTTCTCTCACCTGTTTTCCCCAAAGGAGAAAGGCAGCAGGAATTTGTGCGTGAGTCAACCGAGGTTCGACTACAGGCTAAATTGGAGCAATTATTCCATCGCCGGCATTTAACTTTTTTTAAAAAAAAAGAAAAACAAATGTCCTCAATTTTATTAAACTTTAAGTTGCCTTTTAAGGCATTTTTCTAGACAAACTATTACATTAACAAGGATTGTGTGATATTACAGGTTTGAAAGTGAATAAGTCAACGTTTTTTGCCTGAATGGTTAAAACCGATAATATTTCTTATGCATCAGAGGATAATTATTAGACTCCCCAATCAAATAGCTGTTTTAAAATACTTTGCAATAGCATTCACACCCTTGAACTGTGCCAAATGTTTTCTAGTTACAGCTTCTAACTTCATCGTATTTTACTGGGATTTTGTGTTATAGACCAACACAAAGAAGTCTAGAGTTTTGATGCGTTTTTTAAAATTTCTTTTTACGTATTTTAACAGTAAGAGTTACAAAGTATGTGTTTGTGCATCTTTATTCAGTCCTCAAAACTTTGATGATCCCCTTTTGCTGCAAGTAGTTTGGAGTGTTTCTCAATGTTTGTTTTTACAAATTTTTCTTTGAAAAACAGCTCAGGTTTGGCTACATTAAATGCAGAATATTTTATGGACTAACATTTTCAGTTCCTGCTACAGACTTTGAATAGGATTTCTGTCTGGGCCTTGACTGGGCCAATCAAACGCGTAAATACGGTTTGATTTGAACCATTCCCCTGCAGCTCTGGCTGGATGTTCAGGGTTGAGTTTGAACCTCAGCCCCAGTGATAAATCTCCTGTCGATGTTCTTCCATGATTGTCCTCCATATTTCCAACAATTATGACCAGTTCTGTTTCCTAAAGAAGATTTCACGCAAACCATGATGCTGTTGCTGCCGTGTTTCACGGGATGATGTTTTCAGATTCGCTGTTTTCCTCATTTTACATGTACGTCAAAAATGCAACGTTATCTGACCACAACAGCTTCTTCTACATGTTTACATGTTTGAAACTGTGCTTATTATGATTTTCTTTTAACAATTCTTCCACCTGAGCAGTAGATCCCAGCGGCTTATCATGTGCCTCTTGGCTACTTTCAACACTTCACATTAGCTCTATTTTTTGTTGGTCTGTCACATAAAATCCCAATTAAATACAATGAAGATCATGGTCATTTTGCAGGGTGATAAAATTAGTTGATACTACTATTAAATCTGGCTATTTAGAGCTGCTGGATGCATATGAGAGCTGGTGGAAAGCGTAAACATTTCTGCAGAACAAGGCCCAGCGCTCTCAGGTTCCTTCGGGGCCTCACACTGCCTGCTGGTTCCCAAAGGGCCCGTGAAGGAATAATCAGTCATTAACCGGTGCACGCCCAGCTTCAGCTCCAGCTCCAGAGTGGCCCTGTCCCTGCAGGATCAATAGGCCAGGGTAATTAAAGAGCTGGCCAGGCAGGGAGGGGAGCATGTTGCCAGTAAATCCACCGCAGCGACTGGATGCTGGTAGCCAGAATGACTACAACACTGACACTGAGACTGTCTCTAAGGGAGCCGGGCTAAAAAATCCCAACAACACAAGCAGAACGGCTCATCACAAGCCAAATTATTCAAACATAATGAAGCATAAAGACCAGTGCTTGATTACTTGGCCATTTTCTCCTTTTTCCATTAAAACATTGAACAAATCTCATATATGATAGTAATTATTGTGATTTAGACTTCTTCGGAGCAATCCAAACACCAGTGGATTAATTGTGTCGTCCTGTGTATCCGTGTGGAGACACAAATCTATTGAGCTGTCAGGACACATGGTGATTTAATTTCTCTAAGCTGCTTTTAGCGTGAGTAATGTTTTATTGTTGAAAAGATAGCAGCAAGGTAAGCTGCATGAGCCATGCTGCTTTTCATATCCCAAACATCACAGATAGATGCCTTTTTTTTGTTTGTTTTGAAGTTGCTCGGATGTAAAAGTCCAATAAAGGGATCAAAGAGTTTCCTCAGAAAATCCTTGAGGAAAAGCTGATGTGGATAATGTTGCTTTGCTGCTTTTTGTTTGCTGTGTGGGGTTCAGCGTGCCTCCTAAATCCTTCAACGTTTGCAGGCTTCACTGGTTCTCTTAATCTGATGCATTAGTGATCCTTACTTCATTCTAATAAGGACATGCAGGTCTTGTGTTGTTGTCATCGCTCTGAGGCTCAGAGGGCAATTTAAATCTGGCCCTTTACATTACAGAGCACTAAACAAGAAAGTGGATGAGCTGCGCAGATCCTTGGTGACAGGATGCTGTACGTTGCTTCTTTAAAATGATCTAATGTCAAATTATTCTTCCTGTCAAGGCCAATAGCCAGAGATTCTGAGGGGAAAGACTAAATTACACTTCATTTGCTGCATTCTAAAAGCTGCCGGGTTATTTCTTTTACCCAAATGCATAGCTGGGACAGAAATTGAGCTATTTTTAAACAGAAAACGAATTAAATCTGGAGGATCACCTGCTTCCCACCATCTGCTCTGTATCGAGGTGTACAAGTTTTAAAACTGTAAAGGTTCCCAAAATCTCAACACCAAATGTAAGAGCAGTTATCTTGCTTCAGTCACACAGACATTTAGGGTTTTCTTGAGGAAAAAAAATACAATATGATGTTCTAGTGTGACTGACAGCAGTGATGCATGGAAAAAGATTCAAACTGGGGCAAATGAGAGGGAGTCTTCAGTTTTGTTGCAGAACTCTAAGAAGTCGTGAAAAGATGAAATTAATGTTTGCAGCATTTCTACCAGCTGTCACTGTTTGATTATCAGCTGCCATCAACCTGCATGTGATTTAACTAGGTTAAATCACATGCACATGTTATCATTCTGTAACAAGCAGCACATCAGGAAAGAAGAGGCAGAGTCTCATCACAACAACCGACCTTCACTTTTTTATGGCGTCTTAAATGGTTGAGATTTTTCCTCTACTATAATAGTAGGAGTGTCTCTTTACCAATGCAGAAACTATTTTCAGAGCATCAAAGCTTTGACTTAAAAAAAAAACTAAACAAAACTATTTGTTATCTGAAAAAAAAAACCACAATCACTCATTGCAGCTGTGTTTGCTTTAGACTTTCCCTCCTAGCAGCACTACTGCAACCTTAAAGGCAGGATAAAATAAATCTTTCCCTTTTCCAGAGGGGCTGTCAGAGCAACCATGACTGCAGGCCTCTGGTGCTAATCTGAACCCTCTCTGGGTTAACAATCAAAGAAATATACAACACACTGGAACCCTCACCATCAACATTTACCCACGCTTCAGTATGTGTGTTTAAACGTTACAGCACTAACAGTTTATGGGAGAAAAGCAACAACTAATGTTGGTCTCGCTAAGCTCTGTATGACCAAAACTAAAGCTTTATTCTTTTCTTATTTCTGTTCTATCATCTCATGGTGGAGCAAGAATCTAGACAATTTCCAGACTTTCAAACAGTGGTGTTATAATTATTTTTACATAATTTTAGAGAATAGTAAAGTGTGATTCATGTTAAGAATGTAGTTATGTTAAAAAGGTCTTTGTAAAGTTGCATGTTATGATATTTTCAGAGAATTAGATGTGTATTTAATAAACAAGGATTGTACCTTTAGGCAGGATTTGAATCAGCTATAAAACACATACAAAATTGAAAATATAGACTTATTTCTACATGAACTTAAAGATAATTCCTTTTATTCAGTAAATAAAATGAATTATTTGTAAATAAGTCAAAATAAATTGACTTCCAAAAAGTAAAAACTAAATTTATACCAAATGTAGTTTAAATATTATAAACAATTATTCTTAAATAAAAGTAAAATGGGAGAAATTGAAGCAAAAATAGCGCTCTCCTTTGTTTAAAAATGCTGAAATGCTCCTTTGTTTAAAATGTTGCATTTCCTTACGTTGGCGTTCCCTTGAGTGCATACAAAGCCACATTTGAGAAAGAGTAAATAAAGACATACTGGAGGTAAACAAAAATAAAATGCTTTAATGGATGACTTAAGAAATAAGTGCAAATATTTTGTACCTACAATTGGCAACTTTTCTATTTTTTAACTCATTAATAATTAGGATTGTGGTGTGTAAATCACCACTCTTTTTGTTTCTTTTTGTCGTTTTTCGTAACAATAACAGCACAAAACATGTTGGCTCTTTTTAATAATATTATAAGAGTGAAAATTGGAGTTATGAAAATGTAAAATGTTTTGGAAATGTTTTATTTTGAAAGGCTCCCCGGATGGGGAGAAGAGCGAACGTTCGGTGACAGCTGATTGAGTAGCGGAAAAGAAATTGAACGTTCGACACTAAGAGCTCAATTGTTTCTGTGGATTATTCTACCAAGGAGAATCACAGTATCTGGACACCCACGAGTCTTACAATATTAACTTTATAAAGAATATAGCTTTTCCAGTGGTATAATAATGATGGAAACATTTCAGTAGAGAAAAAAGCCAAAACATTGTGCTTTTATCTGCAATAACCTAACAAACAGATGCATGTCCAGTTTTGACTCCCGAGTTCCACAAAGTTGTAACTTACTGCCCCTCAGAGACCAATGATTATTGGATTTACCTTCCTCGTGATACAGTAAAAGTTTGAAGAGTCTCGCACGGTGGTAGTAACAGAGGAAGAAGTGTGGAGGCTGGATTAGTTGGAAGAAGTCTATAGATTTTTTGGGAAGTGTGACTCTGACCACTTTGAACATGCCAGGATCGACAAACCGTCCCCAGACAGAGCCAAACCTCGATCTTACGGACAGGGAAGCAGCCGAAGGGCGTGTCCGTCAGGAGCAAACATTCCACAACTCAACAAAAACAAGACAGGCTATTAGCTGTGATGTCCATCGATCGGTCAGTGCAGCACATAGTCAAAGAGACAAGCTGGTCCAATTCGATTTGCTTGGAGACAGTCCCAATGTAATTGTAAGTAACTGAAAACAGCAAAAAAGACAGCACAGGTCAGCTGGACACTGGTTTACAGTTGTTGCAGATAAATCAAGATTTAGGTGACAGCATAGGAAAATGTAAGAAAGAAGGACAGGAACACAGAATGAATCAAGTGGAGAATAACTTGGATCCATGGGGGTTTGATCTGAGCAGTGTCATTAACAGTCCAGGCAGAGATTTCCTCCTGGCTGGATCGCTCACTATCCACTGGGGGTTATATCCTACCAGAAGGATGTGTGAGCAGGAGGGACATATATTAGCAGCTTACTGGCAGCTTTATTTTACTGTGTTTGGCAGAATCTCACAGGTGGCGGGTAAGCATCAGCAACACATAACAAGTCTGACTCCATGGGACTTTTTTTTTCTCCCAATTTTTGACAGCGTATCGCTGAATCCAGGCTGGACTCAGATTTAAAGATTTAATATGTTCTTCCAAACTTTGACCCATAGAATAAAAAACATTTTAATGATCAACTGGATGAACTATGTTTGCTTTATTTTATGGTATTTTCTTAGTTTTAAAGATTTTTTCAGAATTTTATAGAGTGGTCTTGCTTTTAGAAATTCAAACAACCCTTTAATGAAACAAAGTCAATTACAGTGCCTTCCCAAAGTATTTAGACTTTTTTAACTTTTCCACAGTTTTTGTCACAGCCAGAAACCTCAAGTTTAAACTAAAATGAAGGTAGTACATGATTTACAGGTCATATTTTATAAAGCAAATGTCAGAAGTTTCACTTACATATGTGTTTAGAAACCTTTTCCTCTGATACCACAAAATAAAACTCATTGCACCACCTGTGACATTAAGAGGTCACCCAATCAGTAGCTTAAGGCCTCTTGTGCGTGATTTAATATCATTGTAAATTAGGGTTCTCAAAGAAAAACACCAATATTTTCATACAATTTAAGCAAAAATAAATTGGACAATTTTAAGATACTCTCTTGTGTCACAATACAAAGGGAGATATTTTTTTATCTCCCTGAGTTGGGACAAAACTTTGCACTTCTTCCTCCAACTTTTTGGATTTAAACTGAAAGAAAAGAAATAAAAAACAGACACTGTTAAGCCCTCAGCGCTAGCGGTGGCTACAAAATCCCAAGAAAACCACAACCCCAATGAAGGAGCTTAAAAACCAATGTTCTGCTGTTCAAGATGAATTTAAAAAGGTCAGTAATGTTCCTGTACCCATTGCTCCATTGCTGCATTGTTAAGGAATTAGTGGCAAATGTGACTTGAGTAAAGATTAACAAATTGTGGATCTAGACTGATTTGAGTAGTTGATCATCGAAAGAAAATGTGATGCAAAATTACCAGAAACATAACAACTGACCAGGGGCGCTATTAAATACGTTTGCACAAACGAGAGCCATGTCTACACTGTAACAAAAAAAAATTAGAAAATTCAAGGTGAATGCCCCCATTAACACGTCTGCTAAGTGTTAGTTGCTTGTTTTTTGCTATAAACAAAAGCAAAACTTATAAATTAGAAGTGTTTTTTTTTTTCTAAATGGGCACTAAATTTCCTACTGCTTGTTTGTTTTACCCTGATTAAGACAATAGAAATATAACCATGCTATAACTAATGGTCTTTATAAGGAAGAAACGTTTGTGAGGTATTCATGCTTTTTACCAGGCACAGTGTATATAGCCCCTTTGTAAATGCAAGACAAAAAATAGAAAATATTAAATGTTTGCTAAAATTATTGACTCAAGTAGAGTTTAAAGTAGCAGTAAAAAGCAATTAATCTGGCATGCACAGAGTAAAAGTTAATTACATATTTAACTTCTATGTGGCACACAAAGGACAAGAAAAGATTTAACATTAAAACTCATTTTCTAAAATTAAAGGAAAATATTTTTTTTATGACAAAACATAAAAACATTTTCCACACAAAACATTTGTGGAACATTTGAGAAGACTAATTTTTCATTTCACTAAAGGTCATCCTGTGAGGTTCAATTTATCCACTAACATAGCATGCTGAAAAAGCTTGGTACTATAAAAACTAATTTAAAGTGTCATACTTCTTTGTGGTTTAATTACATTTCCTTCTTGAGGCTACAATTATACAACTTCTGCTCAATAAGGCAGAACAAATTTAAAATATTGAATGATATTGATAGATTGTTGTTAATGTCATACCTCAATTAATAAGATGGTTCAGTTTTTTAACAAGAATTAAGATATAATGTTTGAAATAATTACGCCTAATCATCCCATTTATTATTACAGTCAACGGTATTATTTTCTTGTTTGAATAAGTCAAGAGTCACAACTTCTATATATTAACCCTGCTAAAGAAATCCTCATTTGTTGCTCTTGTGACTACATTAATACAGTGTATAAATGTACCTAATGCACCCCACTTTTAAAATCATAGCTCCATTAATTATATGCTCAGATTTGTCTTTATTTTTTCTTTTTACCATCCATCCATCCTGATCCCAACTCATTTCGGCTGCTTGTACTTGCGGTCTTATTCTTTTGGTCACTAGAGCTTGTTACTATCTGATTGACCAGTACAATTAGCGCGTGATCACAGTAACTTTGCATGCTCACATTCTCTCATTCTCTGCTACGTTACAGCTGGTTCCCCACACCGGAGCCTACCCTGAATGCTAAAGCTAGTTTGCATGGCTACAAATGACGGGGAGAAAACGGTTTTCCTGTTAAGGTACGGTAAGTTGTTTCTCTGCCTTTAGCTCATTGGGCAGCAAATATACAAGCATGATTGACAGTGTTAAGACCCTCCTCCTGGCTCTGATTGTTTGTTTCTGACGGGCAGCAGTGCATTTCCACAGATGGGAGTAGGACCAGAGAAGAGCTCAGTTTTTTCACAGATCATCTGTCTTATGTTTTCCTGTTACAGTTTGAACAAATATGTATATTGTGTATAAAAACTGCAAAAACAAGTTTTCATCAGCCATATTTACTTCAGGAAGCACTGTTGTATTAATTGTTTTTGAGCTATAACACAGACCCTTCCTCAATACAAAGTTTTCATGTTTATAAGCTGTCCCACCGCCTTTACTTTTTAAATAACACAATTTCTTTTAGATTTTCATTGCCAGTATTATTTCACTGACCTTCACATGCTGGCAGGTTTGAGACTGAATTTTTATAGCACATGAATTCTGTTTGTCAGGGTAAACAAAGCTTGCGCTGCACAAAAAAAAAAGCAGTTGACCTACTTTAAGTTGGCGCCGAAGCAGTTACCTTAAATAATGGAGAGAGTTCATTTTACTCTACAAGTCAGGCAACTGTTTCTGCCCTGTTGAGAGGCTGTGCTGGATTTTCAATAATAATTTGTCTATTTTTCTTTTTTTACTGTTCCATGACTTGGGCTTGCTTCCAGTAGGAACAAGCCCAAGTCATGGCTGCTTATTTATTTATTTTTGCATTTCTATTTTTTCAGAGAGGGGACAACAAAAATGATAATTGTAGAATCATTGCCACATTTCTCTAGATTGCATGATCTCTGAGTTTAGTGGCAGCTGCTTAAGCACCTCCTGAATCCAGGCCTTGGCTGGTTACTGTTACTAAAGCTTTAAATACTTAGGATTTTAAAAATTATTCAAGTTTATTTCAGACCATTTCAACAATTTAAAGTTATTTGAATGAAATACTGTATGGATCTTAGGGTAATGCAGAACTGTTCTTCCCTCACCTGATGCTGCCCACTGTTGCTACAAGATAAATTCAGCTGTTTGGAAATATTTTCTCTCGTAAAGCATTTCTCTAAAGCAGCTTACAGCAGATAGCTTCACTGATTAGGCAATCTGCTTAAAACTGATTAACACTCTCCCAGTTACTTTATTACTGCAATAATTAAACTTACATGGAACTGCTACATAATTAGTTAAAAATATTTGCTTAGGTCTATGTGACAAAATCGTAATAATTGTTGTAAGAATCAATATGATTGGAAAGATAAATGTTATATTTTAGCAGCAGCAGGGAAAAAGTTGATATTTATTTTACATTTTTAGATAAATAGTGTCATAGTGTGATTGTACAGCCTGAGCTGAAGTCAGATTTCCTGTCTTTTTCTCAGGTTCCCAGTGAGACTTAAATTAATGCAACTTTTTGTATTTCCAATGATTTCTTTTACTGCTGAATTTAAACTTTGTTCTTCCAAAAACACACAACGTTGATTCCTCAAACTTGGCTCTGTGAGGTTTTGAAGGATCTTTTCTAATATTCACAGAACTAAAAACTCCAAATATGTCTCACATCATCAATGTGAGCATTTTCACAACAGCACTTTTTCTTTGTTCAATTTCATTTTAGAAAATGTACAAATAGTGTCAACAACTATAACCATTAAACAAAGCACACTTATCTTATTTAAGGATTATACAACCTAGCTTGTAATTCCAGGGTGTAAAACTAAAATAATCAGATCTGATGAAAAACGTAAGTGGCACTCTTCAAGAGTCAATGAGTGTAAATCGCTGTAGTGTTTTAACAGTTTCCGTTCAAAATATTCATTCAAATGGACAGATGGCAGCTTTACTCCACAAAAAAGATGAATTAATTAACCTTCATGAGTCACTGTGTGCAGGCGAAGAGGAGCATTTTATTACTTATCAAATGCTGCCAGTTCAGATTCATTTTTGGATTTTCTGTGTGCTAAAAGTTAAATAATTCATCATCAGAGCTGAGTAAGGAAGGTTAAAATTAGACATCATTTAAAGTGATCCGAATTTGCATCTTTGATAAAAAAAAAAAAATATCTAGTGTGTTACATACATCCATACATTTAATATCTAAAATTTTAGGTGATTGAAAATGAACCACATAGTGTGAGCATTCCTGGTTACAATTAACTCGTGATAAACTGGCAACTTGTGTATTACAATAAAATCCCCCAAATAACTGATCACTCAATCTGTAAGACAGAATGATTAATCAAAAATTCTTGACTGATATGATTTAAAGACTCTTCCAGAGAGTTCACAGAGTTTAAAACATCAATTAAATCTCCCAGTACCAAACAGCCATGAAAAGTCCTCATATGTTTGGTCCATGGACTGAATGGATTGGTTCAAAAAGTGACGGAAGTAAAATTGACTTATGGTCTTCACTTTATAGGTGATCCAGGAATGAATTAGGCTCAAAATGTATAACTTTATGACCTAATCCATAATAAGAAGTCACCAATGGCACAAGTTAATTGCTATTTTTAATTTCAGTATTATGTTGAAATGTTTGATGAATATTAAAAAGTTCACCAGTGAAGGCAGCTTTCCTTTGTAACAAGCAACATTATAACCAAACATCTAAAAGTCATTTTTAACTTAATACACATAATATCAGGGCCCATAAAATTTACACACTTGCAAAAAGCCATTATTCCAGCTATAATTTGAATAGGGGTTTTGTAACATGGATTAACTATAGCTGAATTTCACATAATGATGAACCAGAATTGCTGGGTCGCAATGAAAGCGAAGTGGTCCATGAACAGATTAAGAGAAAAATCTTTAATGTTTTATCTTCAAGACACATGCAGAGAATAGATATGGTCAGGTTGCCTCTAAATCACCAAGTCAATTACCTCCACCATATGGAACGGCCGTGATTTGGATATTAAGGATGAGAGTGAGGGGAGCGTATCAAAGGAGTTGTCTCAGCCATCCTGCATCCCTTAAGGCTACACTTATGAACACCTGAGTGACTCTGACTCAGGGTTGTGCTGGTTGTGATAGCTTTGGCAGCAAGTTCAGATGAGATGGAGGATGGAGCACCTGGTCCGAGAATGACGGCATCTCCAGGGATTCCAATAATTAGCTTCAGACCCATGCTGGAGAACCTCACAGTTGCTTCCTGCATCTCTATAGGACTTTAGTTTCAGGTTTTAGAAACAGCTTCACGTGGAGTATAGTTGTTCTTATTGGTATGATTCTATATAATTTTCTCATATAAATGTTCTGGCATTTCCTCATATACTAAAAAAGTCTTCAATTTTCACTAATAAACAACTAGACAGAAGCCTCATTTTTGTCTCTTCAGCAATATTTGAGTGGCTGCCTGAGGCACAATTCATGTCATGAAGCCAGGACTATATCTCTGCCCACCTGTTTCTGTATTTATTGACAAAAACACACAAAAAAAGTTATTTAAGTTTTAGGTGAGGGAAATGTGTCCCTTAAATATTATGTGCAAGTGTTTCACTAAATACAATATCAATATTTTGAGATTTGATTTCAGTTTTCCTTTAAGTTAGAGTAGACGATCTGTGAAAATGTGCGCCAGTTGCTCTTCTAAAAGCTCTGAGAATCTATTGGCATGCATGGCATTGTCGAAGGATAATGATCCAAAACAAATATTTAAATCAATGCAGAAATATTAACTAAATACAGTGCGAAAATCCAAATATAGAAAACCTCTAAGGCGAGCTGAAGAAAACAGAGCATAAATGAAACGTGGAGAGATTGAGCAGAAAAGGATGGTTAAAGACCCCTCCTTCAACAGTTCAAACAAATATAAGTATGTATGTATGTATGTGTATATATGTATACATATATGTGTGTGTGTATATATATATATGTGTATATATACATGTATGTGTGTGTGTGTGTCTATGTTATTTATTTATTTTTTGTCTTTTTTTCATTAGCACCTCAATATTGGCTAGCAGCTCCAAGTGATCTAAGAAGGTCCCAGACAGCAGTGGATAATCCAAGTGATCAAAGGGCCTAATGCAATATGAGTTTTTTTTAAAGGTCACCAGCAGATCTGCCATTTCTTATAAGTCTTGTGCACTCCTCAGGTTTGCCAGCCATTAAAGGTCACATCGTACTATACTGTCCTGCAGACAAAAAGATGGCAAAGGGCTCTTTGTAAAGAGGACTGTTCTTTATCTAACAAGGATGACAAGAGAGCGCACTTCTAATATATTACATGCTGTCATACCTAATTTACATTAAGCTCTCTGTGAGTTGTGCAAAGAAAAAGGTTTGGCTTCGGGCAGTTAAAACGTTAAAAATCATTTCAAGTCTTCTGCAATTTACTATTGAATAATGACAGTCCATATGATAGGTATTTTCCGAACCTACATAAAAGAACCACAGACAACGTATTAGGTTTTAACCAAGCTTTTGCAAAAGGAGAAGACTCAGCAAACGGCTCCTCCGAGCCGTTCACAGAGCGTTCTGACGTCTTTCGGTTAGAGCTTGACTTTTATTAAACAAGAGAGAGAGATAGGAAGAAAAGACAAGTTTA
>CAEGAE010097209.1:0-31088 GCA_903067095.1 Girardinus metallicus
CGTATATATATATGTATATATATATACATATATATATATATACATATATATATACGTATATATATATACATATATATATATATACATTTATAATATATATTTTAGCTACTTGTATGTTATTATTTAGTCTATTACTATAATCATCTGGTCAATATATTATAAACAAACATACTTTTAAGAAACACTGGATATCTTTTGTTCCTTTTCTAGAGGATTTAATTTATTATATTAATTATTGAGATTCCATTTTTACTTCATGTTTCTTCCCACAATCGCAAAAACACAAAACCTAGTTTCTAGTACAAATATCTGAGTCGTTAGTATTTGTTTACTTGGCAGATTATCTTATAAAAAGGGAAAAAATGTCTTTTTAATGAATCTAGCACTTAGTCATCAACATTAATAACCTTATTTCTTGCTGAAAACTTACTTTTAAGCTACTTTTGTCTTATTTCAGGTGTATTAAGATGTTCATACTAGAAACTAGACCAAAATTATTGGTAAAATTTAGTGGGGTTTTTTGCAGTGTACAACCAAAAACAGTTTTGATACAATATGAAAATCGACGATCCCACCTGTAAATACCTTTAGCTCCTTTTCCTTTCAACCATTCATCTTTCAAAATGATCAAGCTGACACTTTCAGCTCTTGTTGGTATAATAGATTGCGGTTTTTATTACTAATTGAGTGAAACCACAGATGAACCTACATGTTACTCCTTGGTGACCCATCGTAGTTCACTCTTTTTGTTTTGTAGCTCTGACAGGTTGACGGCCGGGCCCGGTAGCTTCTGCAAAGATTTCTTCTCTTCTAGTGACGGGGGACGCACTGGTAGTTCTGGTGGTTGAGCCTGCAGGAAAACAACTAATTAACTGAATGAAAAACTTTTAAATTAAAAGTATAATGTGACACACAACCTGTTCAGTTCGGCTGAAAAATAAACAAGCTGACAGGTTGCTTAACTGTTTTGTTTATATTTGCTTTTATTTATGTCAATCCTTCGCATCTTGACTTTGGAACTAAAGAACAACTGAAGGTAGAGAAGTTTTTTTAAATTCCTGTAAAAACCAGGAAAGTTTAATTAATCGGTCAGACGGTCAAAATCGTTGGTTTCATTATTTCATCACCGTTTGTCGTGTCCATCAGGCGAACCGATCAGCATCTAAAGTACCAGAAACAATGGATGGATGGATGGATGGATGGATGGATGGATGGATGGATGAGTGGATGGATGGAAAGTCGGATGGATGGATGGATGGACGGATGGAAAGTCGGACGGATGGATGGATGGACGGATGGAAAGTCGGACGGATGGATGGACGGATGGATGGATGGATGATGGACGGAAAGTCGAATGGTTGGATGGATGGAAAGTCGGATGGATGGATGGAAAGTCGGATGGATGGATGGATGGACGGATGAATGATGGATGGAAAGTCGAATGGTTGGATGGAAAGTCGGATGGATGAGTGGATGGAAAGTTGGACGGATGGATGGATGAGTGGATGGATGGATGGAAAGTCGGATGGATGGATGGATGGAAAGTCGGATGGATGGATGGCTGGATGGATGGATGGAAAGTCGGATGAGTGGATGGATGGATGGATGGATGGATGGAAGTCGGATGAGTGGATGGATGGATGGATGCTGGATGGATGGAAGTCGGATGGATGGCAGGGTGAGAAAGCCAAACGTTTTTCCATTCTCTTTCTTATTCCATAATTTTCCAGGACTTTCCAGGCTGTGGAAACCCGGGAAGCATCTGAAACCGGAGCCGTTCTCCTTTAAAGCCGCAGATTAAGAGAAACTCGGTTTCTCTTCTTTGTGTTTGTTCTGCTCGGCCCACAATGTGACCCGGCTTCATTTGCTTAGGGAAACACGAGGCGTGACCAAACAGGACCAGAGTCCACATGTGGAGGTGTTCACACCTGCTGTACGACTCTCTATCTGGTCCAAAAACCCAACAGAACCAAAGAGTTCAGCTGAAGCTTCCTTTAACTAAACAACCGTGAGAATGCAAACCTGCAGAACGAACGCCGAAGTCAGAAAAAATAGGAGAAAGAGAAAAGTCAGGTTTGTGTTCCAGTTATCGGAACGAATTAAATGATGATCTCAAATTATGTCCCGTCTTTCTTTAAAAGAGCTTCAAAATGATAAAAGCTTATGCTGTCGCAAAAAATTCATACTTAAATATAAATGTGTGCATGTGTTCTTCTATGAACAGAATATACCTTTTGTTAATGTAGGCTGCAGGTAGTGTTGGGTAGTAACTAGTTACATTTACTTCAGTGTTTTTTTTTTATGTACTTTTTGGAGTATTTTTACTACGCTGTACTTTTTACTTTGAGTAATTTTGTTATGAAATATCTCTATCTTGAGTAAAATGTCTGCCAACTGAATAAAGAACAAACATGTTGTATCAGATTCACCAGACACAGACACACATTCGCTGTTTTAAAGTTTCATAAGATTTAATTGGAAAAATTTTTTTTTTCTTTTGCCTGATTTTATTTTTTGCTTCTTGCATGAATTATTGCCATTTTGATCATTAAAACACCAAATATTTCCACTTAAACTTAAACTGATGATATAATGTTTAAATATTGAATGATTAATAATTTGATCCGACTTTTTACCAAATGCTTTTTTGCTCTTGAGTAATTTCTTGGATGGCTACTTTTTACTTTTACTTGAGTAAAAATAAGTTGAAGCAGTGAGTGAAACTTGTCCACTAACAGGCAGGAGTTAGCCTTTGCCTTCAGTCATTCTATTTTTTATTTTATTTAGTTTTTTTTGTGTTTGTGTGTAATGTTGATAATAAGTGAAGCTGAGCTTTGTGTCCACAGTCTCACCTCCTCTGTGTCCCCTGTCTCCTCTCTCCTCCTGACAGGAAGTCCCGCCCCCGGACGCAGCGCTCCCATCGGGATGTTCAGATTAGCCTGGTGGGGGGAAAGGAAACGATGAATGGAGCTCGATGTTTGCTCTTGCTCTTTTCTGAAAAACCAGCCGTTTTTAATAATGGCCACTGCTTCCTGGTGTCAGTGGGCCATAAAAACCGTGTGTTTATGAAAATTAGGCCAGAAAGAGAAGAGAGGGAGCTAGTCGAGTTAGCATGTAGCTAACACGGAGTTAGATAGCAGCTAGCTAGCTAGCTAGCTCCATGCTAGCTAGCTAGCTGCTATTTCATGTTTGTACTGTATTTGTAAATAAGCGCACATTGTACAGCTGTACAAAGCTGGAGGAGTGTTTGTTACTGAAGTATTTTAAAGGTTTTAAGACCGGAAACGGACTCTGAAAGGGGAAAAAGTAAATAAAAAAATCACTTCTTGAATCCTGCAGCATGTTTGCTGATGTTTGTATTCCTGTAACGTCGCTTTGGCTGAAACTGTTTGCTGTCCTTACGCGTAAAGTGCTTTTTGCGAAACTAATTCATCTCTACGACCAAAGATTAAAGGAGCGTTTCATTAAAAAAAAGCCATTACTGAAAAATCTCAACACCTCGATATAAAGTTGGTTTTTTTTACCTCCACTTTATGTAAAGAAAAACTGAAAATTTATGCTGATATGACAAGATTTTCTATAAAGTATTTATTGCATCACATCCACAAACTCCAAAGCCTTTTATATTTTATTTAAAGTAGCGTGTAGCGGTGAAGTTAAAGAAGCAGTTTCCACTTTTTTCCATTAGATTTCATTTTTTATTTCATTCACTCAATAATAAACATGAAAGAAATTATGTGTGAAAATAAAATTAGCTTTTCAACTCAGACTATTACAAACATAAAAAAAAAAATACACGACAAAACAATTCAACATTTTATTACTTTGTATTTGATTTTTCTCTTTACAATCTGCTTTGGATATTTAACTTTTTTCTTTTATAAGTAAAAATCTGAATTTATTTTCAACGACCTTTCATATGATAAATTTAAAAATCTGCAATACTAAAACCAATCAAACTAATTAGTTGTTTTATTTGTCAAGTATAACCAGAAAAAACTTATTTTCTTTTTAATAAAAATGTCCTAATTTTCTCCTCAAGCACTCTTGAATGTGATTCTAGTTTATCTTAATATTTAATTGCTTTGAGTTGTGAAATTCCTATTATTCTATTACCAAAAAACCCTCCAAAAATAAGAGTTTTATTCCCCCAATAACCTTAGATTGCACTGGTGTTTGCTTAAAATATTGAATATTACCAAGCTGTTGTTGAATATTAGCTTGACAGGTGTTTTATGTAGAGCCCTGTAACATAATTGTTTATTTATAGATATCAGTTCATGTTTGTTTTGGCGTAAAAAAAAAAAAGAAGTACTTGAACATGTTTAAGCAGCTTTTAATTGATTATTTGTTGTTTTATTTTCATGTTTTGATATCATGATGTTGTTTTCACGTCTTGTTATGTTTTCATTTTTAGTCTATTGATTTTGAAACAAAAAAGTAGTAATGTACGCCCTTTAAAATGGACCAAAAATGGCCTAAAACAAGCAAACTATCATTAGCATTAGCTGCTGTTGTCTTTTATTTCTGGAAGTTTTAAAAAGTTTTTAATTTGTAAGACTCAGATAATTACAAAGTAAAGTAGTTCAGCTGTTCTGCCTTGTTGCTGAAATGTTCTGTACACATAGATTTGACTACGAAGTTCCTCTTGTTAGCATGCTAATGCTAATATTAGCATCTGGTGCCTTTACAGATATTTAGATTAATACATGTTCTAATATTGGCTCCTAACGTGACACATTTTGTTTTACTTGTGTTCCAGTGACATTCTGAGTTAAAAAATAAAATATAAACTTTTAAGATTGGAAAACTACATGCATTAATTATGTGTACATTAGTTTAATTAGGTTTCAGGTTATTTCTGTTTTGTTCATTTTAGCATTAGATTTGTATAATTGACTGTTTTTTCATTCCAGTCAACATGATTTTTTGTTACAAAACAAAAACTTGAAACAAATAGGTGTTAATTTATGACTGTAACAACTATTTAATCCACAATCTAACACCATAATTTAGAGTTTCTTTCTTAGATTGGCATTTTCTTTTGGAGCGTAATGAGAAATTCATCTATAATACAAACAAAATTAACTTTCATCTTAATTCTCTGCATTTTGTCGCCTTACAGGCGTCAGGATCCCGATCTATTTCTGTTTCTGGAAGGTATTTTTGAATAATATAGTCAAAATGTATATTCAAGTAGGAAAAATCAAAGACAGAAATAGGTCAAAGTGAAGCTACGTTTGTGAATTTTAACATTATTATGACATTAAATCCAGCAATGGAAATAAGCAACTATTTTTATCAAAGAATTGGCGATTGTTGCGATTAACTAGATAACATGACTTTGTGTTAATAACAACTAATTGTGTTATTATTTGGAAAATGTTTAAAATAGAATCTAAAATTTGGTATAAATAATTTTAATATGTAAATCTGCTGACACAGCAGAATCAGAAGTGTTTTTTTTTTATTATTTATTTTATAAGATGAGATATTTTTAATGTGAAAATGTACTGCTGTTTATGAGACTGCACTGCAAAAACACAAAATATTACCAAGTAATTTTGGTCTAGTTTCTAGTGCAAATATCTTACTGCACTTAAAATAAGAGACAATTAACTTATAAGTAATTCTTTAGCAAAATATAGGAGCTTACTTAAGGTAAATAATTCCCTAAAGTTGCAGAAAAAGGCAGATTATTTTTGGCTTTTCCCACATTATCAGTGAAATAATCCAGCAACTGAAAAAACAAGATCCTATCTCTCGCTGAGAAGCTCTTGTTTTAAGTTACTTGCACTAGAAACTGGACCAAATTACTTGGTAATATTTTGTGTTTTTTGCAATGTGAGCTGTGAATTTCCTGTTTGTACCGACGCCTGTCCCATGGTTAGACACGAAAACGAGCACAATAAGAAGCGGATTCAGTGAGCAAAACTTCTTTTTTGACATTTAAAGCTGCATATGTTTGCCTCGCTCTCAAATTTGCACAAAAAAAAAAGCCTTGATATTGTAAATGCACTGTTTAAACCTCCAGTAATAATAAATACCTTCGTGTGGAAAAGACTCTTTGCAGTAGAAAGTCATTTACCTGCAGGGCCTTCACGTTGGTCACGGGTTTGGACATAATCCTCGCCTCGGTGAGTCCGCTGACCTGCAGGAGGGAAACCCAACACATTCACCAGTGGGTCGGGAAGCTACTGGGCGCACTGGGACAGCGGTTTTTGAGGAACAGGATACCATTACAGTTGCTTAGCGACTCTTACAAAGAAAAGCAGGTACAGGAACTGTTCTCTGAATCTTTCATGAGAAGCAGACAGAAATCCTGTCAAAATAAAAGTCAGCTGGTTTCACCTCTGGGTGCACCTTTGGATTGTAATTAAACAAATCGGTCACACTAATCAATCAATCAATCAATCAATGATGAAAAAATGTGTAGAAAAATGCATGCCGTGTTATATTATTACTGCATTTAGGATTAGAATAAATGATTTAAACCAGAGGACACGCAAACTGTCCATTTACATGCACTTTAAACTGACACTCTTTCCCCACTGCCTGACATAAAACCAGACTTTTCTGCTTTAGATTAGTTACTTTAGCCAAAGTTAAGATTTGCTAAATGCCAGAACAAAAGGAAATTCTTTTGTGGATTTTGTTTTCCATACATCTATACGACGGCGTGTTGGAACCACTGCAAATGAATTTAAAAAGGAGTGAATTGCTACTCCTTAAAAAAGACCAAAAAAAAATTCTGAGCTCCGAAAGTCTAGAATTGAAACTAATCTGAAAAATTTTCTGGATTTTTTTATTTTTTTTTTTAAGTCAAAAATATGCAAGAAAAAGATGAAATTTTGAAACGGATATCTGAAATTTTATGGCAAAAACTTGGAATTTTAGAGTTTCAAATTTCAGAAGACTTCCAAAAGTCAAGAATTTTGAGTTTTTTTTCTAACATATTTTTGTTTTTTTTTTATTTTCAGAGCTCAGAAATTTCCATCTCTTTTCTAAAAAATATACTGAGATAAATAACATTTCTTAGTTTAGTTTTTTACTTTTGGAGCTCAGAAAACTGAGTTTTTTTTCTAAACAAACTCTGAGATTAATATTTTTTCAAGCATTTTTTTTTCTTTTTCAGCCAAGATTTCAGATTTCTTCCTATGAAAATTTCTGAGGATAATCTTAAAATTTCTGAGTTTTTTTTTTTGGTAGAAATTTACTTCTTTTTTTCTAACTATGATTAACCTAGTGCACTGTCGTACATTCCCTCTGTATTTGGTAGAATTAATTTTAAATGTTTTATTTTTCCTCCCCAAGCTCCTCACAACAGTTTGCTGTAATTTGTGCCCATTCCTCCTGACTGAACTCATAATTATTTTCCTGATATTTTGCCTGATTTTATTTGATTTTGCATTTATAGACATAAAAAAATACTCTCTCTTTAACAAAGATAATTGTCGTTTTCTCTTCACACAGTGAGGAATAAATTGATATCTTTTTATAGTGTTTGTAAATATAATATATTTTCATCTGTGAGTTTTACTCCAAAGAATATGGAGAAGACTGAAACCATTGTTTTCATGTAATTTGCACATGCGCCAACATTTGCATCGTCAGTCTGGACCTCTGATGGCATAAAGGAAAACATTGTTGGATCCATTCATACGTTTTCTCTGCAAACTTCATCTTGTTCAGCGTTTTGGAGAGTTTAGACACTGAAAAGTCAGAAAAATCACTAAAACAAAACTATTCACACCCACACACCGTCATTAGACGACCATTCCTTCTAGTTTTGAATTAATTTTCACTTTTTGCTCTTTTTTTTAAACTAATATGAGTTACAGCAACATTTAATTTTCCTTTTGGGTCCCATAAAGTATTAAGGCAAATATGAAATCGTTTTTGTGGCAACTGAAGTCCAACCTACATGATGTCAGAAATAATTAAATGGGCAAAGTTTAATGGAAAACATGGCAGAAGGAAGTAATAATACAACTTTAGTCAATATTAAATATTAATAATGCAGTTTATTTATGGGTTATATATAGTATTATAGAAAATAGTTTATATAATTATACAGTATGCTGTAATATATAAAGTAATAATTAAAAATATTATGTAAAATAATTTTCTGCCACAATTGGCACTTTGAAAACATTCTTAATCTGATGAGGCTACATTGAAAAAAATAAAGTTCCTTTTAAAAGTTGAAAATTTTCTGGAAAAATCTCAAAAATGTTGAGATTAATCTCAGGTTTATTAAGAAAAAGACTTGAAAATGTCTGAGTTTGGAAAGTCAAAAACTTGCTTGAAAAAACTCAGAATGTTTTTTGCACTTTTGAAACTCATAAATTTTCATGTTTTCTCAAAAATGTATCAGATTAATCTCAAAATTTCTGAGTCTTTTTCAACTTTTTAAACTCAGAAAATTTCCTTGTTTTTCCTAGAAAATTTCTGAACTTAATCTCAAAATTTCTGAGTTTTTCGGCAGTGATTTACTCCTCCTTTAATGGTTTCTCTCCAATACGCTGTCACACTTTCCCTGTGTAGTTATGAGTCATTTTTAAGTATTTATTTCCTTGCTAAAAACTTCTTTTCATTCTCCTGAGCAGTTCTTCCTGCTCGTAGGAGTCGCCTGTGTTTTTATCCAGTCTGTTTGCAGGACCAGAGACGTTTCCCTCCTTTGGTTTCCATGGAGCTGTTTGACAACAACACAGGAAAAACTCTCTGCTCTCCCCCCAAAATATGCAGGAGCTTGTGGGATGTTACGTGATGGAAGCAGCTGCTTCCTAATAAAGTCTCTCTTTTGCTTTCTGTTCGCAGGTGGAGGAGATTTTATGCCAAACCAGTTATGCACAAACTGGATCTTTTGCGTTCGTGTCAAGGAATGATTAGTAGGGATGTGTGCATGAGTGCTATTATTGTACTTTATGATTATCAGGATGTGACAAATGTAACATTTAATATTTTAATTACATCTTTATGTCAGTAAAAGTCAGCTTTTGTTTGAGGAGCTAACTTTACAATAGACATACATAATAAGTGTCTATTCACTTGTGACTGAAGTCTTAATGAGATTTATGACATAGTGAGTCATTTTCATACACAGCTTTCTGGCCTAACAGTAAAAAAAAGGAGTTTGGAAAATGTTCCTAAGGGTATTTCAGGGTTCAAAATGTCCTGGAAACGTGTCAAAAACGCCTCAGACTCAACACAACCTTGGAAAGTTGATTAAATAATTAGCATCAGGAGAACTGAATGAAACAATCAGATGAGACTGAATTTTAGTAACAATAAGAATTTTAAAAATAAAGCTAAGAACATTGCTAAGCATTAAATAACTAACATGTTTATTAGCATTTCGTAAAGCATAAGTGTAGTTTCTGAAGCTAAAATGGCCGCTTTGTTTCATTAAGTTCGAACAAAACAAGAACGCCAAACTTTAGTCATAAAACAGTACAGCTTTACGGGAAATGTAGCCGGAGGAAAAATTAGCCAAACTTTCCCAGCTAGCTAAAAGAAATGTTCGCTGAATTAACTACGTCACTCGCTCTTTGGTTGCCTAGCAACGACCTGCCGAGTAACTGGCGCGGCAGGTTCAGGTTCCCCCGTTGTGCTTCGTAACTGATTGAAAATAATATTAAAAAAAAAGAAAACAATGGCGTGAAGTGAAAACTGTGGATAAAACAGGAGGTCACGCAACCAGTTTGGTAGTACTTTGGATATTTAAAACAAACAAAAAAATAATCGACATTGACTGATAGGAAGCATTTTTCAGCCATCTTGTCCAGCTCTACTACGAACAACAGCGGAGTCTACATTAATACTTAATATAAAGTATTACACAAATCCTACAGATTTTCCGACCAGCCAGAAAGCTTCATTCCTATAAACAAACTGACTTCCAGAACCATTTTTGCTAGCATTTTGCTTCACAACTAGCTTACAAAACATCAAATTATCCAATTTAATTTGAATTCACTGCACACCGAGATCAAATCAGAGCGAAATAAATATTTCTTTATTACAAATAACTTTACTCTGCCTTGAGTTATGATCTAAAACTTTTCTAGTTGATGTTAAACATGAAGTAGCTCTAACTCACCACCTGATGAAAGAACGGCGCCGTCTACTACTTGAACTGAGTCCTAAATGGGGTTCCTTTGACTTGACACCTCTCTACGTGTTTCTCTGCAGCCTCTCCTCTCTGCCGCTGCCTCGTTTGTGGCTGAAGGATTCCTCTCATATCTAGGATTTGTTCTCTCTATAAATAGATGAGTGATACACAGAAGGGACCTGCTTTCTATTCGCTCACACACTCACTCACTCTCATAAACCGGATCGTAACACAACTACAACTGCCGTAAAACTCCGTTTAAAAGCTACTTTAGTGGTTTTTCAGATTGTTGTGAATATGTCATTGACCACTTAGGTTTTACTTTTGATCGTTTTGTTAAAGATTAATGTGGATGTATGGATATGTTACAGGAGACTGTATACAGTAAACATGGCGTAGACTACATAATAATAAATTAATTGAATATATTTAATTTGAAAAGAATAGAAATTGTGACATGAAGAAAAATTAGATGTGTAACTATGTTAATATTATGTATATATTAATGTTGATGGATCCAATGGTTTCATATTCTGTACTCCTTCTTTAACAGAATATGAGAGGTTTTTTAATGAATTATTATTACTCTATAACAATATATATACATATATAGATAGATATAGATATAGAAAACATAGATATATGTAAGATGTCAGAAAAAACACTATAAGAATATATATATATTTTCTTGTTTAAATTTTTTCTCTGACATTTTACCTATTCAATTATTATTATTATTAAATAACAAACATTATCTATTTATATATATATATATATATAGATATAGATGGTTTTTTTAAATATTTACTTTTATATATTTTTTTGGTTTTGTTTTCTTATTTTATTTTTTTCTCTGACATTTTACTTGTTCAAAATAAATAAAGACTGTATTTCCTTATACATAGTTTGAACTCGTTTGTTTATTTTTAATTTTGAGTGAAAGACCATATTTGGAATATTTAACTACATGACATGTTGATCATAAATAATTGTCAAATTTCAATGAAAAACAAACTTTTAAAGAATAAACATTAAAAAAAAATAAAGTATAAACTACAAAAGACCAAAGATAACATGCGTATAAATCCCCTCTTTAATCTCAGTGGCTAAAAAGCCAGTGGCCTAATTCTGCTCTGACGCCACGAGGGGCGAACAGGAGCCGCTTGATGTTTTTAAATTTAAAGTTTACGTTGATGTGCAGCCACAGGAGGGATCCGGCAGAGTTAAAGGTGTGTGTGGTCGTGTGTGTGTTGTCTTACCTCCTGTTGTGCGTAGCTGCTCTGGCCGGCGTCGCGCTCTCTCTGAGCTCCTCTCCAGCTACCTGACCCGTTTCAGCTCGTCCTGATTGGCTCCAGTAGACACGGGACTCCTCCAAGTGTGGAAACCGACCCAGCATCACACAACTTAAATGAGCCCTCAGCCCTCCCTCTGACTGTGAGTCAATGATGAGCGTATTTCACTTACCTTTGTCAAAACCAATCCACATTCATCACAACAAACCTCCAGGGTCCTTCTGGGTCGGTTCTGCCGGACAGATGGAGCTGCTGTGTGTGCAGGTAGTGAAATGAGAAACCCTAAACTGCAGCCTGGTTATTTATTCCAACATATGCAAATACAACCCACATGCTGTCCTCATCTGTTGGCGAGGAGAGTCTGGTGTTTTAGAGATAAACATCATCACCGCAGAGAGTTAAACTGCATTTAAGGAAGGATGAACTGCAGCGAATAAACCCTCCGCATTAATTCACAACCTTCACTGCGAAAACACAAAGTCTTATCAAGTAGTTTTGGTCTAGTTTCTAGTGAATATGTCTTAGCACACTAGAAATAAGACTAAACTAACTTACAAGTAGCTTTTCAGCGATATAGAACCTTGTTTAAACTTTAAAGTGAATAATTCCTTAATATTAATAAAAGAAAAGCTGCTAGTTTCACCAGCAGATTATTTCTCTTATAACAAGACATTTTCCCATATTATAAGTGAAACAGTGTGCCAGTAGAAACAGTACTTTTTCATCAGTATAAAGGAATTATTGATTTAAAAGTTAAGTTAGGCAAAGTACATGAATAAATAACAAAATAAAATCATTTGTGGCACAAAATGATTGAGTCCCAAAGCCCTAAAAATGGCTTTTCAACCATTTTCTGTTAAAATGTTAAACTTTCTTTAAATCATATTAAAGCTTGTCACCTTCTAAATTTCCAAATTTTACAATAAAATTATGGGCTTAGTTTAAACCCTTTACTCATCTTTAAAAGAGGTGATGATAAAAGTGGAGGGCATTGTTACTGACATATTAGTGCTAGTGGCTAGTTGCTAGTTCAGATTAGCTTAGCATCTGTAGCAGGAAGAGTGTACAGCCTGGCTAACTTCCCATTGTAAAATCAGGGATCTAGCTAGTTTAGTTTCTAGCTTAGATTAGCTTAGCCACCTGCAAGGCTGTAGTGGCTTAATTTTTCAAGCTAATGGTAAGTTTCTATAAAAATCAAGAATCCAGTTATTTGTTAGTTTATGTTAGCTTAGACACCTGGATGGTTGTAGTCACATAATTGTTCAAGCTAAAATGAAGTTGCTGTAAAATCAGAGAAATAGCTAGTTGCTACCTTAGATTAGCTTAGCCCCCTACAAAAGTGTAATTGCTTAACTTTTCAAACTTATGGGAAGTTTCTATAAAATCAGGAATCTAGGTAGTTGCTAGCTTAGATTAGCTTAGAACCTGCAAGGCTGTAGTCGCTCAACTTTTCAAGCAAATGTGAAGTTGCTGTAGAATCAGAGCACTTAAGATACTATAGATCAGTCTGAGAATTATAGTAACAGAAGAAAATTAAAAGCTAGCTAGTGAATGCTAATGGTAATGTGCTAAGATTACTTCAGCTCTGTTTTAATAAGCTGTAAATGCATTTATGATTTTGAAAGTCTCCAAATGAAGCTACATACTGCAGGCTCTGAGTATTTGGCTGTGAAGTGCAGGGCACATATGAAGTGACTAAACCAACAGGCATTTAGCCACTTGCAGTTTAATGTTTCACTGGCTTAATGAGTCAGAGTCTCAGCTAGTTTTCTTATAGCGACCGACTCACCCTGTTTAACGACATCATATTTATGTCCACAGCTCTATTGATTCCTCTAAGTTTATTTATTCTTAGCATAGTAAGACTTGCTGATTTGCTTGAAGTGACCATGCACAAGTATCCACACTCCTTGAAAAGTTTCCCATTTTGTCTCATTACAGCCACATAATTTTATGTATTTTGTTGAATTTCACAGTGGAGCATAATTGCTTATGTTAAAATAGAGAAAAGCAATTATTTTTTGACAAATACACATCCAGAACATGTGGCACACATTTGTATTCTGTCCTCCTGAGTCAAAAAATAGAATGTAGAATTAAGACATTAAAACAAAATAATTTGAGTGTTTCCAGCACTTTTCAATTAAACATGTTTAAGAATGCATATATGGGATGTTTATATCTTACAGTATTGTTTTCTATCCTAACCCTGTTTATATCTTCTCCAAAACTTCGTCTCTGACATAAAACACATGGAAATTGCTGATTAAAATGTGACAACATGTTGACAAGCTTAAAGAGTAGGAATACTGGAATTTCTACATTTTCTCTAACCCATAAATTCACTTCTGCCTGTTTGAAAATATAGTGTGAACTATCCATCCATCCATCCATCCATCCATCCATCCATCCATCCATCCATCCATCCATCCATCCATCCATCCATCCATTTTCTACCCTTGTCCCTTTTGGGGTCAGGAGGTGCTGGTGCCTATCTCCAGATAAGTTCCTGGTGAGAGGCGGGGTTAGTGTGAACCAACATTAAAGTATTCAGATTTAATTTTTTTTTAAATAAAATTTAAATTTTGTCATTTTTAAAACGTTTTTTTATGGGGTTTTTTAAACACAATTTTTTTTTTTTTTTAGCATTTTTTGTGTACACCTTTTTTTTTCTATTAAAACCCAAGACTTGCTTTCTATTTCAATCTAAAATCTTCAGGAAATATATCCAGCGCTAGGTGGCAGTAGTGCGCTCTAAGTTTGCCACAAGCGAAGCAGAAGAAGAGCAACCAGCCGGTGACTTGTGTCTCATTTCCGCTGTAAACAAACCCACTGTCGCCTGTTTGAACGTTTTGCAGAAACATGCCGGCTTTTCTTCGCGGTTTTCGAGCCGCCTAACCGCGGCCTTGCGGTGCGCAACCGGAGCGATGGAAAGGCCGCAGTTCGGTTGGACGGTTCCGCAGAGAGTCCTCTGACAGAGCCGCACCATGATCCCGGTGTCCCTGCTGGTGTTCGTGATGGCAGGCTGGTGTGCTGTCTACCTGGCCGACACACTTCTCAGGGTAAGATTTTAACATTATGTTGTATTTAAGCGGACTAGCTCTCAGGAAATCAGTGTTGCAGATTAGTTTTTTGGGGTGAAAAACGAGGCTCGGTCGTGTTTGGCGGCCTCAGTTAGCTGTTAGCATCCATAGTAAAGGGCTAATTCACCACCGTTAGGGAGTCTGAATTACTATTGATCTGTTTTCCAACACTATTTAGAACTGAAGTTTGCCCGTAGTTTTAGTAATAGCAGCGAGAGGGTGTATTGGTCACATTTCCAAGTCTTGAATTAACTTTAACAGCCATCTTGCTCAGCTCTTTACTCTTTGCAGTGGAGGATAATTGTTTGTAGCGCAGGTGATTTCCGGAAAGCTACATAGCATCGAACTGGCGCATGTCATACGTCATGGGCAAATGTTGGCATTGGGGAAAATTTAAAACCTCAGCACAATATCAGAAGCTCCAGATGAGGCGCTAGTTCTTACCTCACTGTGCATACATACAAATGTTATTGTGAAAGTGTAATGTTTGGAGTTGGTGTACTTAACCATCCGTTTTAAAAACGTGGTTTTATTTCCTCCTTTCCTGCAGTCATCTGCCACGCACCGGATCAAGTACGAGTCGTGGCTGGCCAGTCGAGGGTTGATGTTGTCTCCTTTTCATGTGAGATGGCAGACCACCATGTTTAACCGGCTGTTTGCTTACTGTGCCCGCATCAACCCCCGAGCCCTCTACCTTTGGTGAGGATTCACACTTAATTACTTAAATTAATTAAAGTTAAAAAGTTAACCCCTGTCACTGAGTTTCTAAATATTGGCTGATTGATCTTTGAACTCACTGGTTTGTGTGTGTCAGGTTCAGCAGTGGTCTAGTGTTTGGCGTGGCGGCCATGTTGGGATCGGTGGCACTGCTGGTGAAAACGTTGCAGCAGACCTACGCCCAGATGACCACAGACAACCCGCGGATTGGTGGGCAGCAGACTCTGCAGGTGGTGGTACGTCTGTTTATCAGTTGGTAGTTAACTTCCATCCACATTGAGCAAGGCATGTATGAATACTGCCCAGTATGTAGAACTACAGTAGGATATGTTTGGGCTAATTGTCAGTAATGTGCTAATGTATTCACTTAGTTTAAGTCTATCAGGATTCTGTTCATCCTTTCACCAATCTTTTCATTCAGTCATCTATCTGTCTATTGATACGTCCGTCCGTTAATCTCTCAATTGGTCCATCCATCCATCTATCCATCCGTCTGTCTACTGGTTCATCCATCCATCCATCCATCCATCCATCCATCCATCCATCCATCCATCTATCCATCCGTCCAATCAATCTTCTGTTCTTCTCTCTTCCTGTCTGGTTTTAACTGATTTTATATTGCATTTCTGAAATGAAATATAAATGTACATTGTTGAACAATGTCAAACTAATTTCCATTCATTCAAATTAAACTATTGTATTTATAATTTAGAAATCACATAAAAAGCTACTGAAAACATGAATGTGTAGAAATCCTGACCCGTGTGTTGTTTGCTACCTGGAGCTCATTCCCTGCTCCTCTCTCCTTTTTTCAGTTTTAATCATCCATGATGTCTAATAGCCATTTACTAATGTGAGCAGCAGCTCCCTTCAGACCTGTGGCTGTGATTCATGGGAAGCTATTAGCAGAATCTTAATAAGAGAGAATCCATCTTGGAGGAAACTCTTGGCTTAGGCAGCAGGATAATAGAAAGCAGAGCTCACAGTGAAACTCCTTCAACAGAAAATATGAAGAAATGACAGGAAATATGCGGAGTAACTAGTTACATTTACTTGAGTAAGTTTTTTTTGAAAAAAATTACTTTTACTATGCTGTACTTTTTACTTTTACTTGAGTAATATTATTATGACGTGTCGCTACTTTCTGGATTCTCTACCCACTGACAAACATGTTGTAACCAAAAATTCACCAAACACACAGCTGCATTTTTTCTCAAAGTTTCATAAGTTCTGTATTTCAAAAAAAAAAAAGGAAAAACGTTTCTTTTGTCAGATTTTTTTTTTTTTTTTTTGTGGTCATTTTCGTCCTTGTAATACAAATATTTCAACATAACTTTATGTTTCAGTCTGTCTGTCATTTTTAAATATTAAATGTTTTGATCAGTTATTCGGTACTTGAGTAGACATTTTACCAAATACTGTTTTACTGCTTCTTCAGTAATCTCTTGGAGGGTTACGTTTTACTTTTGCTTGAGTAAAATTTTTGAGAACTCTGCCCACCTCTGCGTGACAGTTGCTATGGAGTTGCTATGACAACAGTAAGCAGGCCACACGCTTGGAACTAGCTCTCTAGTTTCTATCGAACTTCTAAGTTCTTGCAACTACGTCACTTAATCATGCGAGACGCCATGATGGACGTACGACGGGAGTATTGAACAGAGCGACTGTTCAGTTTATTCGTGGCTTCTACTTGACCGGTTCAGACCGCCGTGAGACAGGTTAGTTTTGCCCTACTGATAATGTGTTGTTGCAATAGTAATCCTGCTCAGTACGTCCGTCGAGCTGATTTGCCTGGTTGGGGCTCATAGTCGGCGGTATTTAAAAGAAGCTGGAAACGGCTAGCTTAGAAACCGACCCGCACCTCCTCCCTCCTGATGTGTTGATCAAATTAACGACTTTGCCTGAACGATTTATGTCTCTATATCATAAACGGTGTTTCTCCTTATACCGGAGCGGCATTAAAAACGTACAAAAGGCGAGATGCTAACCAGTTTTTTTCCGTACATGCTAGGCTACATGACGGTGCGGCTTTGTTTCCATGGTTACTAATCGTTAGACGGTTATGCGATGTTTGATATCTTTAATCATACTTATTAAGTATGATTTGGTTTCTATCCTTGTCTGTTAATGCAGCCGACCGCGCAGCGCCTTACTACCATTTTTAAAGTGAAATCAACTGAACAGAAGCGATTTTCGGCTACCGGCTGCCTGTTTTTTAGACAGGCTTTACAGGAGCGCATTGGTTGTTCTGACGTCCGTCTTGGCAGAGCGGGCAGGTTTCTGAAGAGCGTGACGTCACGTGCCGGGTCAGCGTTACGGCAGCTTTGCTGTCCTCTACCCGCCCCTGTAAATAGGTGGGCAGAAAACAAAAGGAAAATATCTAAACGGCTTTTATCCGCGGACGGAGCTGCTGGTTCTCCAGAGGGTTTCCTGGTTTCCTGTGACTTTGTTTTCAGGTCCCGGGTGTGAATCTGCCCACCAGTCAGCTGGCCTACTTCTTCACCGCTCTGCTGCTCAGCGGCGTCATCCATGAGCTGGGTCACGCCGTGGCCGCGCTCAGGTAGGAACACGCCCGCGCCGTTACCACGGTAACGGCGCGGGAAGCAGCTCGGCGTTTCTCATGAATGCACTGTAAAAATTTTGATTCTCACTCCCTTTATTTTTTTTTTTTACACCTTCATTCTCTTCATCATTATACTTTTTATGTTTAGTTATTTATTTAATTGGTGTTGGAGCCTTGCAACGAAATTTCTTTCAATGTTTACATTTTTAAATGTACAATTCTGTTTTTAGTTTGTTTAGTTAAGATGAGTATTTTTCTTATTTAAGGTCTGGAAATGGTTAAAATGTGTCTAAATGCTAAATTTAGACACTATAAATTTAATAATTTATAGCTTTTCTCTCCTTCTACCAAAAACTGGATGATAAAAGTCCTCAGTCTGATTCTTTGGTCTCAACTATTACTTTTTCTTTAAAGGACAATTTTGTTTACAAACTCCAGTTTTAATTCTATTTGTTGTTTCCGATGTTTATTATTTTATTTATTTTGGATATTTAAAATGTCTTCCATTTCCGGTGTTAAATGTTCATAAGACATGTTTGTACATTACCACAATTTTATTGATCTCTGGTAATGTGTTCCTGCATTATTATGTCATCACCATTAAATTACTTGAAAATGGTCTCATTTCAAGTAATATAAAACCAACAATATTATCGTTTATCGTGATAACTTCCGGGCTAATTTATCATCCAGCAAAGTGTGTGATCGTGACAGGCTTGAGCTAAGATTGCTATCTGCAAAGTGGAAAAGCATCACCATTCAATAAAATTGACATTTTTACAAAAATGTACAATGAGAAGATGAGACTAGAGAAAATTCAGGACACTGGATTCGTTCAAATCTGTTCGTCTTTAAACATTTGTTCTCATATTTTGTACACAGTGAGGGATTTTTCAATGTTTTTTTTTTATTAATGCTGTGATTGTGCGTTGTCTAGTTTTTAAGCGTTTTAATGTTTTGTCCTGCAGGGAGTCTGTGAGAGTGAACGGCTTCGGGATGTTCGTCTTCGTCGTTTATCCTGGGGCGTTTGTGGACCTCTTCACCACGCACCTCAACCTCATCTCTCCTGCTCAGCAGCTCAGAATATTCTGTGCAGGTCAGATTTATAACTTTTATGCTTAATATTCAATCATCTATTTTTTTTTATTCCTGTTTATTTTTTTTTTTTTTACTTTAATTGTATTTATTAATTATTTTGTTATGAAAATAAAAAAATAAAATTTAAGTAAATTAAGAACTATTTTTATCTTTTATTTTTACTATTCCTATTTAATATTACTGATAATTTTATTTTAAGTTATCAGTAAGATTTTTTGTTAATAAAATAAAAATAACGTAGTTTAATTAAATGTAAAATTATTTTTAATTAAATACTTGATGTATTGAATGTATATTCAATAATTTCAATAAATTTTTATGTGTTTAATTTAAATGTATATGATTACATTTTAGTTTTTAAAGTAAAAATAAAAAATCCTCCAATTTAACTAAATAAAACATTTATTTAATTTTATTTTATTTATTTTTGGCCTAAAAAGTAAAATTAATATAATTAATTTATATTTAAAGTATCTTATTTTTAAATTTTATATTTATTTACTTTTAGCTGTATTTTTAAAATGTTTTTATTTAATAAAAATGCTTAATTTAACAAAATTTAAACATATTTATTTTCTTTTAATTTTATTTATTTTTTTAAATATTCATTTTATTTTAACTCTCTTACTCTCCCCCTCCCTCATCTCATTAATTTTCTAGAAGCGCCCCCTCTGGTCACAACCCTTTACTGCAGCCCTCGTCTTGTTTGCCAGCTAATGTAATCACATCTATTAATCACAGTTATTAGAAGCACTTTGTTTTGACTTCAGGGGTCAACCAGATTATTACAGAGCAGCAGACGGCTGCATCACATAAAACATTTTCAGTTTCAATTAATTTAACAGCAGCTTTAAAAATTGATTGGCGGAGAAAAGCTGTTAGTCATGCATGAATGTGATTTCTGCCACAGATGAAACAGGCGAGTCTGCAGCTAAAAGCATGTTTAATCTGCAAATTAATCCAAATATTTTAGATTTTAGCAGAAGAGCCGCAGCTGTTAATTATAAAAATTACTACAATACTAAAAATTAAAAACCTATAAACCTCTTAGATTAAGTCTTTAACGTTTTATCATATTTCAGCCACGAACTTGTATGTATTTCAGAGGGATTGTATAAGATGGCGCAACACAAAGTAGCTCATAATAGGGGAGGAAAATTACATTTTTCAAAAAATTTGAAAACCGGGACGAATTAAATGGTCTAGTCAAAGCCCAGATAGAGTTTTAAGTGAGCAAACTAGAAAACTAATGTTCAAGGATGCTCTTCATCCAATCTGATTAAGCCTGGACGGATGAAAAAGAACATAATACAGAACAAAAGATACATGATCAGAGTAGACATGTTTAATAATCAAGAAATCAATTAATCGCGTGATAAATTTTATTTGTTGTTTCTGATGTTTACTTATTTATTTTAGATTTTTAAAATGTCTTCCAGTTCCAGTTATTGATCTTTTAGAATGTATTCTTGCATTATTAACGTTACATCACTTGAAAATGGTTTCAAAACAACAACATTATTATTTATTTGCAATAACTTTGGGGACAATTTATCATGCATTAAAATGTGTTATTGTGACAGGCCTAAATAAGAGGGAAAAACAACAAAAAATAAATATATATTTAGAATAAATTGTCGTGTTAAACAGAACAAAGATGGTATGTTTAAGTGTTTATTAATACTGCTGAATGTTTTTTGTTCTTTTAGTCTTTAGTGTGAAAGTTGCTGACTTTTTTCTGCAGTCGTTTTTCTGCGCCACCAGAGGGCAGTAAAGAGCCGCGCTGACCGTTTATCTCCTTCTGACCAACAAGTTGGTTTCCTGAGGAGAAAATGAGAGAGAGCAGAGCGAGGCGCGTGATGTGAGGCGGACGCTGTTCCCATCAGGGGAGCGGTGACATAACGACGCGCCGCGTTTGTTTGTTTCCCCATGAGAGATCGACCTTCACATCAGATACATTATTTACTCCTGTTGACAAACTTTAACAGCTTGTTTACTCTGTGTTACATCAGATTGTGCACACATGTTGGTCTGAAATTAACTCTTTTTTTTTTTTTTTCCTTCTAAGTGATGATGAAGAACTTAATTGTAGCTCAGGTTTTTTGTCTGGTATGAGAGAAATTTCCTTTTCTTTAAATATGGCTGAGAAGTTGGGCCTGAACTCATCAGACCGTGAGACGTTTTCTCCTGTGGTCTCAAAGCTTCTTGCATAATTAAGATGGTATAGTCGGCTATTTATAGTGAGCAGCGGTTTCTCTTCAGTCACAACATAGAGGAGAGAGACACAGCTGACGATTCAGCTTAAAGTCGCTTCAGTTCATGCATTAAACTTGAACTGAGCTTTGGAGAGTCTGATTTAACTCTTTAGATTTATTATGAAGCTTTTTTTAAGCTGGTTTTTAATTTCCTATTTAACCAAATCAAAATTTTAGAGGGTTTGTCGCTATATTTCTGTAAACATATGAATCAGTGTAAGAAATGTGATTTAAAAAAAATAAATTATGCTATCTGGTGACTTTTAATGAACAAAACTTAAATAGACAGTTTTCCATTTATCTACTCGGATAATCAGTTAAGCGGACCAAATACTGACAAATATTTCATTTAACGCATCAAATCCAAGAACTTCCATCAGTTAATATCTATAGATATATAATCTGACAGGTTTTTATATATATGTATATATAAAAGAGCTTTTCCCATAATCTTTCTCCAGGAGTTTGGCATAACTTTGTTTTGTGCGTGGCGGCGCTGGCCCTCCTCTTCCTGCTGCCGGTCCTCCTGTTTCCTGTCTACGCCACCGGGGTCGGTGCTATGGTTACCGAGGTCGTGCCGGTGAGTCCTGCAGGTTTCCCTCTTCTTCCCCCTTTTGGTTCAGGTTTGTTTCTACAGCCCACATTTAACCCAACTCTGTCCAAAAAGGCTGCATATGTAACCTTTCTATGTTCGTCTCAGGTCCAATATGGCCGACTTCACGACAGACACATTCGGGTTCACTGTATTTATTCCAACAAACGAGGGAATCAAGTTAGCATCAAGTTAGCTTCTGACCCTATAAATTAAATAAAATAAAATAAATAACCCATAACAAACTAAAGAAGCAATATCTACCAGTCAACAGTTGGCTGCACTTAAGAGTAGTAAAACGTGCGACGCGTTCACATCAAAGGCGTTTTAGGCATCAGGCGCGTCTGATTTACATCCAAAGTCTACGGGGAGCCGCCGAGGGTCGTTGAGGCGCGTTTCGGACGTCGAGCGCGCCGCAATTTGAACCGCTTGGAGCGTTTGGCTCGTCCAACGCCATCGTCGAATAAACGTTTTGACCGTTTGGCTGTCAGAGGGGAAATAAACCTGATAATTGGAGAGAAAGTTGCGGTTGATAAAAAAAAAATGAAAGAGAATTGAGACGGATAAAAAGATAAATATGAAGGATAAATAAATACAGTACAGAGAGAATGAATAGAGAACGTTGCCAAGTTTTTATGACTTACGAATGTTCTGTTGAATGTGTAGACGTATTCAAGATGTTCAGGTTTTTCTTTAATGACTATTAAATGTACTTTGTTTGCAGTGATGCTCTTCACATTGATTGCAGTGATCAGTCGTTCTGCAGACGGATCAAAAAGAAAGCAGCGGTGCACAGATTGCAATTTTCTGGCCGATCACCAATCTTTAAAAAAACTGATTTTTTTTTTTTTGTGTGTGTAAGTCACTAAGTTGGGGTGACTGTTGTTAACCCAGGGGTCCAAGCCTTTTCTTTCTGCACATGTTGTACGTGGGTCATGGAAAATTATACTGAAGGTCATGGAGAGTCATGGAAAAGTCATGGGATTTCTTTTCTAAATACCAGAGGGAACCCTGTGAAAAATAGTTTCTTTTGAGTGATTTAGCAGGAGCAAAGTCTAGATGCCTCTGACTTTAGGAAAGTGGATTTTGTTTAAAGATATTGATATTTTTACTGTGTTTTTCGTAGCCGATTGTTTTAACTGTGTGGTTGTCAGGGCACTCTTTAAAAGAGACGTTTTATCTCAAGGAGTTTTGTCCTAGTTAGATAAACGTTGGAGAAGAAGAAAACATCGGAAACGGCTTTTGAACGGACCTGCAGTGTAAAAGTTTTCATACCTCACTTCATTTTTCACAGTTTGTTCCATTTAAACCACAAACCTAAATGTATTTTATTCAGATTTTATTTGAACTATCACAGGAAAATTATTTGTAGCTGTAAAATGTGAATATTTTTTTTTAAATAAAATTGGTATTCAGCAACTTTTCAGGAAGATACAGGATCTTGTTTTAAGTCAATAATTCCTTAGTATTGATGAAAAAGTACCAGTTCTATTGGCAGATTATTTCACTTATAACATGGGAAAATGTATTGTTATAAGTAAAATAACCTGCCAGTGGATCTATTACCTTCTCATCAATGTTAAGGAATTATTGACTTAAAATAAGATCCTGTATCTTGCTAAAAAGTTATTTCTGAATTAGTTTTGCAGTATTTCACGTTTTCTAAGATATTTTCACTAGAAACTAAACAACAAATACTTTGTAAGATTATTTTGCAGTCCAGAGCAGCATTCTCCAGTCAGAGGCATATTCAGATTAGTTGCACGACTGACTGCTACAGGAGAGCCGTTTTCCCCACACAGCCTCTGTGTGGGGAAAAGTGTTTAGTCGATAAATTCTGACTCTGTTAATATTTAAATTTCACGATAAACATCAGGTTTTATATTCAGCTTCCTTCAGCTTTTTGTTTAGACGTGTTTTTCCTCGTTATGTAAACAGGTTTACGAAACATCTGTTTACATAACATCTGGAGAACCTTCCTTCTCCAGATGTTAGCTGCTGCTGTTTGCTTTTTCTTGTTCTGGCAGGAAATCAGGAAGCCGTTGAATCTGCAGCTCTGACCTGAAATGTCGTTGCTTGTTTTTGCTTTTTCAGGACGGAGTCCAACACGGACATCGTGTGACGTTTTTTCAATTCCCCACCTGAACCAGGTTTTGTGGCGTGTTTTGCTCCCCCAGGGTTCTGTGGCGGACGGGCCCCGGGGTCTGTCGGTCGGGGACCTGGTGACGCGGCTGGAGGACTGTCCCGTCCGGGGAGTGGAGGACTGGGCCGGCTGCCTGTCCCAGCTGTCCCGCGCCCCGCAGACCGGGTACTGCGTCCCGGCGGCCGGCCTGCAGCCCAGCTGGGCTCACGGCAGACGTGAGTTACACCGCAGTCGCTGCAGAAATACAACAGGATGTCCTTGAACGCATCGCTACAACCGTTAGCTTCTGTGGGTTTTATTGGGAGTCTTTCACCGGTCAGTCAGTTTTCTAGTTCTTCTTCTCCTGATATGACAAAGAGTTTTGGTTAGAAGAAGAAGAGAACGTAAGATTTGGAGAGTTACTTCTCCATTCTGAACAGATTGAATGGACGACCGTCATCCAACCACCCATCCATCCAAATGTCCAACCAACCAGCCATGCATCCATTCAACAAACCGTCCATCCTTCCATCCATCTACCCAATAAACCATCCATCTGTCCATCCAACCAAACATCCATCTGTCCATGAAACCAACCATCAAACCAACCAGCTGTCTGTCCGACCGTCCATCCAACCGTCCGATCTGTCCATCCAACCAAACATCCATCTGTCCATGAAACCAACCATCAAACCAATCAGCTGTCTGTCCGACCGTCCATCCAACCGTCCGATCTGTCCATCCAACCAAACATCCATCTGTCCATGAAACCAACCATCAAACCAACCAGCTGTCTGTCCGACTGTCCATCCAACCGTCCGATCTGTCCATCCAACCATCCAACCACTCAATCATTCATCCAATCATCCTCCCATCCAACCGACCATGTCAGTCCTGAAAGTTAAAATTATATTCATTGCATCAGAGGTCAGGCCATATTTTAAAGTCAAAGCAGAAAATGGAGCCCTGGGTTTTTATTTAAGTCGTCGTTTTAAAACGACGAGATATCGATGCAGCTTCTGAACCAGAAGACTTGTCAACAAACAGTCACGTTTCTTCTCCTTCTTCTTCTTCTGTGGTAGCTTTCAAGCGTCTAGACGGGACGATGGACTGCTGCAGCAACAACAGCCTGACAGACCTCTGCTTCTCCTACATCAAACCACAGGGCAGGAACAGCAGGGAGAGAGAGGTGAGACACACACACACATTGATGCAGAGTCAGCCTTTTCTAACTAATTCTTCATGTGAGCTGCAACATCTAGATTGCTCCCTTAATCCAGTTCTCTTCATTCTCCTCTGCTGTGTAAATAAAGCGGGTTCAGTCCGAGTTTTTCCAGGACCGAACGTCTGCAGCAGAAGTCTCTCATGTCTAAGCTTTGCTTCAACTCATCACCGTGTGAAATGTTTTCTTGCCACCATATTGTCAATGTTAGGCTTCAAGTTCAACATTTGCACCAAAAGAGTGAAAAAAATACAGATTAAAAAATATATAAAATATTAATATACAGCAAATTTGATAAATCAATACAATCCGATGGACTCATGATGCGTAAAAAAAGACAGAAAGTGGAAAATGTTTAAGAGGTTTGAGTACTTTTCTGGGATTTTAGCAGAAACGTTTAGTTTTTTTTGGTTGAATGAGATTCTTAGCTACGGGAGAATATTAGGGACAAAAAGAAATTTTGACATTTTTTCTCAGGATTCTGACTTTTTTCCTATAATTTTGAGTTTTTTATGATTCTAACTTTTTTTTCTTATTTCTTATAGTTCAACATTTTTTTACTTGTAATTTTGAATTTCTTCTTGTATTTATGACTTCTTTAATTGAGGGTTTTCTTATAATTCTGACTTTTTTCCTTTTTCTTATCATTTTGACTTTTTTCCCTTTATTTTTACTCTTTTCCTTATAATGTGGTATTTTTTCCTAATAATTGCCTTTTTTTCTTAACTTTTTTCTTGTAATTCTTAAATTAAAGTCAGAATTTATCATTTTTATTTGCCCTGATCCTCCTTCACACATAAAGTTGCTACTTGAATAAAAACTTTCCTTCTGCTGATGTCAGAAAATGACCAAAAGCTTCAACGATGACCAAACATCCAAAGCATCCAGAGTCAAAAACACCAAAATATTTGAACATTTTGTGCTGAATCTTCTGAGAGAAACGGAGAAAACATTTTGTCTCAACCGGCTGCTGATAAGACTAACCAAACAAGCGGAGAGAAGCAGGAAGTGACACGCCTTGCCTCCCGCAGTTCGCCTGCATGCCGGTGAGGAAGATGGTGACGGGAACGGCGACGTGTCGCTCCGACGACGACTGCGGCGGGAACTCGGCCAGCGTCTGCGTCACCCCGTCCCTGGAGAACCAGACCCGCTTCATCCGCGTCGCTCACCCGCCGAGCCCACACATGCTGTTCGTGGGCTTCCCGCCGCACCTGCAGTACGCCGGTACGTCCAGCCGCCTGCAGAGGCGGGCAGAGAATCCAAAAGGACAAACACTCAAGTGAGAGTAGCACTACTTCAGCATATTTTTACTCGAGTGAAAGTGTTTGGTAAAAAGTCTACTGAGAAACTGGTCAAATTATCAATCATTTAACGTTTAAAAATTACATCATCAGATGGACCAAAATATAAAGTTAAGTGAAAATGTTCTTTTTTTTTTTTTTTTTTAATGACGAAAATGACAATAATTCGTATAAGTAACAAAAAAATAAAGAATTTTTTAAATATAAAATCTTATGAAACTTTAACAGAAACTGTCTGGTGAATCTTTGGTTACATGTTTGTTATTCATTCATTGGGTAGAAAATCCAGAAATTTTCCCCAAGTAAAAGTAGAAACACTTAATAGTAACATTACTTTAAGTGTGGTGTAGTAAAAATACTCCTCAAAGTGTTTTTTTTTATTTCAAAACAGTCACTCAAGTAAATGCAAGTAGTTATCGATAACAGCCAGAGTTTGGTAATGATTTAAACGTTAAAGTTGAGTATTTCCTCTGTCAAGTGTGTGATTTTTAAGACCCGTCGGTGTGTAAACGTCTGAATCCGGGTAGCCGCCGCCGGTGTTGTTTCTACTTCCTGTTTTGTCTCTTCCAGTGAGTCTGACCAACTTCGTGCCCCGCGTCGGGTTCCTCCACCTGGACCTGCCCGTCTTCATGGAGACCTTCCTAAAGTATCCTTCTTATTTACTGCCAACATAAAGCGGCGAGATTATGTAATCTAAGCATCTCTTTGTCGCAGTTTAAAGATTAAGAGCTTTTCAGACATGAAAGGCTTTAGGTTCCCCCTGATCAGCATGTTTAACACCAATTTAGAGGCATTTTTTAACCCGCTGCTGACTGGAACGTTGTGTTTTAGACTGAATGTGACGTCGATGCTCAAGTTAGAAACATAAAATGTGTATAGCAGCTTTAGCCGCTAAAGAAAGGCAGAAGTTTGTTGAATTAAACACCGAAGCCTTTCAGTGCAGCTTTCTTGGTTAAGATGAAGTCTCTAGACCTTTTATAACTTTGTATTTTTGCACTTTTAACTGCCTTATTGTTGAAATCTGCTGTACATATGAACTTGATTGATTGATAATGGTCATTACTGATGCAGGCAGATTTCTTATAACTGGGTACAGCTCAGCCGGAAAACTCTAAAGATCTGGAAAAATTAAATAATAAAAAAATAAGAGTGCAAATTTCCTAACTTTTGTCTGAAAGGTGCATCTATCCATCCAACCAACTGGAGCTTCAAGTTATTGTTTGTAGATATTTGTAAAATTAATAAAAGGTGTAAATTAATAAGTACCACTAATATTTGGATAAATATCTCTTACTTCCTTAAAATGTCTTAAATTAATTTTAAAAGTGCAAATTAGTCTTAAAATCGTTCACATTGTGACAGGATTATTTAATCCTTATGACATCAAGTTAGGAAAAAATACCAGTTACAGAACTTTACGAGAACAAACGCGGAAATTTCTGAATTCGAAAAGTCAAGTATTTGCTAGAACAACTGAAATTTTGAAAATGATCTAAAATATTTTTCATTTTATTTTATTTTAAAAACTGAAAATTAAGAATTGATTGGCACTCCAGGCATCCTAGAAATGTCCTTGTTTTGTCTAGAAAATTCATTAAATAAATCTAAACATTTCCGAATTTTTTGGCAGAAATGTACTTCTCTTTTTTTCAAAATTTCAAAAATTTTCTAGAAAAACAGAGAAATGTTTAAAAGTTGAAAGTTTGCTAGAAAAACTCAGATTTACTAGATTTATTTGACTTTTGAATATTTGACTTTGAATTTTTTTTTAGAAAACTTCTGAGATTAACTTAAAAATGTTTTTAGTTTCTTTTTGGTAGGAATTTAATCATTTTTTTCCTATCCACGTTGTCCCTAATTTGCTGTTGTATAAATGTGAAACCTGCAGAAACTCTTACCTTAGTTAGTTTTGCTTTGACCAAAGTTTGTTTTTTTTAGTTTCTGGCGTCATTCTGTCTGGATATTTTGTCCTTTAGTCTTGAAGTTGTTGGTAGTTTGTCCTGTTTTCTAGAATCAAATAATTTTTCTTAAGTCAAAGAGTCTTCAGTGCTCTTTGGTTAACGGCTATCTAGGTAGCTCAATGCTAGCCAGTTCTTCTGTGTTTGGACTGGAACATCTAAATGCTTCCCAGTTTGAACCGGAACGATCCCAGTTCAGGTGTTTTCGGTTCCTGTTGGTGTTTTCCTGAGCCGCCTCGCCTCTCAGGTACGTGGTGTCCCTCTCCGGCGCGCTGGTCGTCGTTAACTCCGTGCCCTGCTTCGCCCTGGACGGACAGTGGATGCTCAACGCCCTCCTGGAGGCCACGCTGGTTACCGTGGTAACCGACCGCCAGAAGCGCGAGCTGATCGGTTTCTTCCTGCTGCTAGCGGGCAGCGCCTTGCTAGCAGCTAACGTGGCGCTCGGCCTGTGGATGGTAACGGCGCGGTAGCGGCAGATTCGGTGAACGAAGGGAGGTCCGTTTCCAGTCCGGGACGAGCTGCTGACCAGAAACTGTGAAGCTGCTGCGAACAGGCGGCAACGCCGCTGCTTTACGCTGACTGTTTTCCCTCCATCAGCCTTTCAGCCGTGACGACCAATGATGACTTCTTCTTCTTCTTCCTCCACCGTACTTAGGTAAGCCACGGAAGAGGAATAGAACCACAAAACAGAATTCTGACATCAATCTCAGAATTCACGCTATTTTCTCCGAATTCTGTCTTTTTTCCTAAGAATTTTGTCTTTAATTTCTGGATTCTATTTTTCCCTTCATAATTTTGACTTTAATTACCCAATTCAGACCCCCCCCCCCACTCCCAGCAGTCTGGGGGGGGGATAATTTTTTTCTAAATTCCAACTTTAATGGTTAAATTCAGACTTTTCCCCTCAGAATTTCAATTCAATTTCTCTGAATTCAACTTTTTGTCTGAATTAATTTTTTCCCCATATTTCAACTTCAATTGTCAGATTCTGACTTTTTGTCAGATTTCCAATTATTCTCTGAAATCCAGCTGAATTCTGACTTAAATTGCTGAATTCTGACCAAATTTTGTTTTCTCCCTCCAAACATTTTTTCATCTGATTTTTTTTATTTCTCCAAATTTGAACTTTAATTGTATAATTCTGACCTCCCCTCCCCCCAGAATTCCAATTATTTTTCTTTGAATTCCAACATTTTTTTTCCTCTGGATTATTTTTTTCTGCAAATTTCAACCAAGTTCTGACTTTTTTTCTGATTTACAACTTTTCTTGTGTGAATTTTTTTTTTTTTCTGAATTTCAAATGCCACTGGCTTCAATGATGCATCTGATTTCTGCATTAGGAGAACTAACGTTTTGGAGGATCATGTGTAAAAAAAAAAATCACTTTAATTCGAAGAGCCTGGTTAAAATCAGATTTCTTTTTCATTTGTTCAAATCTTACGCAGAAGACGGGGAAATGCTTCCTGTAATGTAGTGTTCCAGCTGAATGTTTACAAGAGCAAATTTTATCATTTTAAAAATTGTGGTGTTTGAATTTGGATATAAATGTTATCCAGAAAAACTGTGTTTTTGCTGCGAAACAGAAGAATTGAGTTGTTCTGAATGGTTTTCTCAGCTTCTGTTTTGGTGAATGCACAGCAGTATTGTGATCTACATTATCACTGATGGAGAAATTGCACTATTGATTAATCTTTAAGAAAACATTTAGGTTGTTATAATTACCTGAGTGGACCTCTGTCTATCTCAAGATGTAAACTAGAGTACTGTACAGATTTACCGGGTCAAACCAAGTGTCTTGGCATAAATGCAGGAAAAAAGCCTTCTGTGTTCACTGTGTTCTGACTTTTCCTGAGGTTTCTCTGTTCCCTTCTGACCTCTCACTGTTCACAGTCTGGTTGTAAAATTTAATTGTCAAAAATGTGAAATAAAACGGTTTTTTGTTGGAGTTTTTTTTGTAATTGATTTGCCATTTTTCAGCCTTGTTAATCGGACAAATGTGACCAAAATTGGATGAATTAAGCATATAATATCATGGTTGCCTCTGTGAATGTTCGCTGCACAAGACTCCACTGCTGAAGAAAAGGTTCTCAGTTCCAATCAAGGCTGTTCCAAAATGCATTTAATAGATGTCAGGAGGCTTGACTAGCAATTATTTCTTGTGGTGTTCCATTTTATTACACAAATACAAAATTTTACCAAGTACTTTAGATCTAATTTTAGTACAAATATCTTAATTACCTGATAAAATTGTGTGAATTTGTAGTGTAACCAGTATGTATGTACTTGTTTGGTTTGCATGTGGAGATAACTGGGATTATTATGAACGATTTAGCCAAGAAACTCTATCGATACAGGTACAATCAGACTGTACACTACAAACACAAAATCTTACCAAGTATTTTTGTCTAGTTTCTGGTACAAATATCTTAATACAATTGAAATAAGACAAAATTAACTTAAAATTAACTTTTCAGCATGATACAAAAGCTTAACAAGATATTGTCCCAAGTTGTAAATGAAATAATAATAATCTACCAGTGGAAGTAATACTTCCACTGCAAAAATGGTGCAAAATAAGACTACCGAAGTCACTCATTCCACCGCTCTTTCAAGGGCCAAATTCCATGCAGTTTGGAGGACTTCACCAAGAACGGGTCCCATCACATTGATTCTTCTAGGGCTGTTGTAAACGAATATTTTAGTAATCGAGTAATCTATCGATTATTCTTACGATTAATCGGGTAATCGGATAAAAAAAAGATAAAATAAAA
>CAEGAE010097214.1:0-27056 GCA_903067095.1 Girardinus metallicus
ATGTCAGCAGAGCTAGCTGTACGTGATGTCAGCAGAGCTAGCTGTACGTGATGTCAGCAGAGCTAGCTGTACGTGATCTTAGTAGAGCTAGCTGTACGTGATGTCAGCAGAGCTAGCTGTACCTGATGTCAGCAGAGCTAGCTGTACGTGATGTCAGCAGAGCTAGCTGTACGTGATGTCACCAGAGCTAGCTGTACGTGATGTCACCAGAGCTAGCTGTACGTGATGTTAGCAGAGCTAGCTGTACGTGATGTCAGCAGAGCTAGCTGTACAGAGACACATAAGCATTTGTGAGGAAAAAAAGTCACTCACTGCGCTGAATTATTGTGCTGAGGTGTTGACTAACGTGTCACATATATGGGACAACACTGTGTCCAAAAGTCTGCAATATAGTGAAGTGACATTCAGGAACAGTCCGATTCTTCTGAACTTCTCTTTAATAAGTAGACAGGACTGGAGCCAAACTGAGAGCCGTTCTTTGTTCTTGTAATGCTCTGCGCACACTGCAGTAGCTATTGTTATTTTATTTAATTATATTCATTGATATTTATTTAATTAGCAAATAAAACACAAGAACACCAGAAACATTAAAGCTTCCCCAGGCACTTCCCTATTGGTTGAACAGGCAGACTCCATCTTACCTGGTGGATTAGTGTTCTGCAACTATGTTATGACAACCCCATCAACAACATCTTTCAAAATCCCTATTTTAGTGAAGAATGAACAAGCACATGACATCACAGTACCTGCTGCTCTAACTATTGCTGAACTCTATAAGCCTCTCACAGTTTCAGCTCCTCAGTCAGCAGTGAGAAAAAACAGAGTCAAGATCTCAGTCCGAGCTTATGCAAAAGACTGTCTTATGTCAAAACATTAACTCACCTTTTACAGCCAGCCAGCTCAGACTTGATGAATGGAGAGAGAGAGTAACGTTTGCTACTCGTGATTTAGACTATGGCCACACAACCGCAGTAAACCATGGCATACGCCTCTCTGATCCTACTCCCTTTAAACAAAGACCTAGGCCAATACACCCATCAGATTATGAGGCTGTCAGGTTACACTTAAAAGAACTGTGCGATGCCAACATAATCGCACAGTTCAAAAGTCCATTTGCATCCCCTTTCGTGGTTATAAAAAAGAAAAAAGGTGCAATCCGGCTCTGTGTCGACTACTGTAAGTTAAACAATCAGACAATCAAAGACGCCTATGCTTTACCAAATATTGAGGAGGCTTTTTCGGCATTGACAGGGTCAAAGTGGTTCTCAGTCATGGATTTAAAATCAGGATACTATCAGGTTGAGGAGGAGGACAAGTATAAGATGGCGTTTGTAACTCCCATGGGCTTCTGGGAGTTTAATCGGATGCCGCAGGGTGTAACCAACGCTCCCAGCACATTTCAGCATGTAATGGAGAAGTGCATGGGCAGTCTCAACCTTAAAGAAGTGTTAGTATTTCTGGATGATCTGATTGTTTTTTTCTAGCACGCTAGAGGAGCATGAAGAAGGCCTTATGCGTGTCCTAGGGAAGCTTAGAGAGTATGGACTTAAACTTACCCCTGACAAGTGTCAGTTCTTCAGAACATCAGTGAAGTACCTAGGACATGTAGTTTCTGAAAGAGGTGTCGAGACAGATCCTGAGAAAACTGCAGTTGACAACTTGGCCAACACCTAAAGACATTAAAGAACTAAAGTCTTTTTTGGGGTTCGCAGGGTGCTATAGGAGATTTATCCGAGACTTTGCCAGAATTGCAAGACCCTTAAATGACCTTACCATAGGGTATTTTCCGCCCAGGAAGGCTGCTAAACAGCACTTCAGACATACCTCAGCAGTTGACCTGAAAAGACCATTTGCTGAAAAATGGACATCAGAATGTGATGAGGTTTTTAATACTCTGATCCAGAAACTCACCCCTGCACCAGTTTTAGGATTTGCAGATGCAACAAAGCCTTATATTCTTCATACTGATGCAAGTTTGCTTGGGTTGGGGGGAGCTCTTTATCAGGAGCGAAATGGCCAGCTGAGGGTTATTGCCTTTGCCAGTAGGGGTCTTTCAAAGTGTGAGAAGCGTTATCCTACTCATAAGCTTGAGTTCCTTGCTCTTCAGTGGGCAGTGACTGATAAGTTTTCGACTATCTTTATGGAGCCAATCTTTTACAGTAGTAACAGATAACAACCCTTTAACTTGACAATGTACTGACAACTGCTAAACTAGACGCAGCTGGACATCGGTGGCTAGCTGCCCTCTCCACATTTGACTTGAGTTGGTTTGTATGGATTATTTATCGTTGGAACCTGATAGCAAAGGAACCAAAAATATCCTGGTTATAACTGACCATTTCACCAAGTATTCTGTACTAAAAGGCAAAAACAGTAGCCAAGGCTCTGTGGAACAATTTCTTCATTCATTATGGGTTCCCTAAGCGGCTACATAGTGATCAGGGCAGTGATTTTGAATCCAACTTTATCAAAGAACTCTGCACAATGCTTGGAGTCAAGAAAACATGCACAACGCCATACCATCCACGCAGAAACCCTGTGGAGACCAAGACCGGTCTCGAGTACTAAAACACTGCTTATATGCTTATTGTCCTGTTGTGTGACCCTAGAACAAAAGTAACTTTACTGCTGAGTTTAGTGCTAATTAAATGTAGTAGTGATTACACTTTTCATAGGATTCTAACTACTGGGGAACGAGACAACTTTTGGAAGTGTTCATAAATTAGAGAGTGGTTTGTCCCGTCAGGGCTCCTGTACTAACATGGCAGAAAGGGTGATGTGGTTGAGGTAACTGTGGACTAAACTGCCTAGTCTCTGACGACAACACAGTTATTTTTCTGTGGGATTTTACATTCATAAAAAAAAAGCAAATTTGGTAATATCACATTGTGTTCCTTCCTATCAACACTTTAAAGTTGTCTAAAATGACCCAAGTTACTGAGAATTTTTAAATAAAGGCCATGAAAGCTGTGAGCACTGAGGTCCAATATGGCGCCACTGACCTTTCTACTCCTGCTTCTTTTTACAGACTCTGATTCTTGCCAGGGACTATGCAGCTGAAGTCAATAAACCCTTCCCACAGATAGATGATAAAATCCTGGAGGAGAGCGACTGGCCGAAGGACTGCTACGTGTTTGAGGGAAAAGAAAAGGAGCCGACCATCATCTACATGCCTCTTTTCAACCAGCAAAACTGCAAAGGTTTGATCTGTCAGCCTTAACTGATTAATCGAGTTTAGTAGCATTACACTCTCCTCCCTGTTAGCCAAGCTCGTTCCAAACCTGCACCTTTCATGGAAGAATGGCAAGAAGAAATCCTCTGCCAAAACAAAGAGCGATAATAAGACCCACATGGTTTGTGTAGTTTGCCACAAACCATGTAAGGCGCACAGAGAACATGTGGAAGAAGGTGTTCTTAATGAATGTGGAAATTTTCCATCTGTCAATGGAAAGCAGGTACATGGAAGGAACTGCAGTTGCAAAAGATGATTGCACAAAGAAATGACTCAGAGGGTCAGAACGTAAATCTGCTTTTTCCATTTAATCGACTTTTTTGAGCGTTACATCATCTTTTAATGTTATTCCCTCTTCAAAAACATGCCTGAAATGTTGTCTTTATCCTTTCATGCATGTTTGAGAAATCCTTTAACCTCCAATTTACGAAGGCAAATTTTTAAAAGTCATATTTGATATAGGCTCCACAGTGGCGCAGTTGGTATCTTTGTTGCCTTGCAGCAACAGACTGGCCCTGCGACAGACTGGTGACCTGTCCAGGGTGAACCCGCTTCTCGCCCGGAACGTTAGCTGAAGATAGGCACCAGCGCCTCCCGACCCCACTAGGGACAAGGGTGTTAGAAAATGGATGGATGGATATTTGATATATAAATATATATACAGCTCTAGGACATTGTTTTTTTATTCTATGAACTACTGACAACATGTCTCTGAAATGTCAAGCAAAAATTTAGTACTTATTTGCAGAAAATCAGAAATGGTCAAAATAACGTCAAAAGATGCAGTGCTTTCAGATCTAAAATAATGCAAAGAAAACAAGTTCATATTCATTTAGAAACAACAACACTAATGTTTGAACTCAGGAAGAGTTCAGAAATCTATACTTGGTGGAATAACCAGGAGGTTTTCAATGGGGTTCAGTGCAGTTGGCTCTTTATTTTTTCCAGAGCTGCATATATATGTTCATAACAGTTGAAAGTAACTGAGTTACTTGATTGTGCTATACAATTTCACTATATGGCTGGAAAACACATAATACTGCCCCTTTAAATAATGATTCCAAAACATTTTAAAATACCCTGTATAATTTCCTTGCCTCTTCACAGGTATGCATCGCTGTGTGTTGGTCTGTCACATAAAATCCTGATCAAAGACATTGAAAGTTTGTGTTTATAAAGTGACAAAATGTGGCTGGGACCATTTGTCAAATTCCAGAACAGTAGACAAGACGATCTCTGTGTCATTTCAGCTCACAATCTTTGTGGATGTCCTCTAAAGCGACGCATAATGTTCAAGGTGAAGGTAAGGATGCTGATTAAATGTCTCTCACTGTTTCTGCAGATGCAGAGGAGGTCAAAACAAAGATGAAGGAGTTCTCCACCTTTCGGCTACCCTTCAGTCAGGAGAAGATTAACTTCCTTTTGGAGACGGCCAAAACTAACATGAAGAACAACAGGGAGATTGTGCTGAGAGAGATGAGGAAAGCTGCTCTTCGTCGAATGAGGAAGATGAGTGGATGAGTCTGTGGGAAGGTGCAGGGTAGCAAAATGAGTCAGACAGAGATAAAAGGATCCAAGATTCTCTCTCAGCCTATAAATGTATAATCTGAAAGCTCACTGCAGTCCAAATAGATGATGGAAAAAAATACAGAATAACAGCAGTTAAGGATCTGAGCGTATAATACTAAGAAATGTCTTCACATTTGTTTTCTTTGATTTTGGTTGGTTTGGAGAGATGTTATATAAAGGTTTTCACAATGCTGTTAGAATGCATGATTCGCCGTATTATGACAATAAGCAGAACCCTGCAGAGCTCTGAGGAATAAATATTGTTTTACGTGGACTCTTGGTTTTATTTCAAGAAGACAAAATCTTGGTCTTTCCAATATGAAAACATGGAAGTTAAAAAAAAAAAGTCTTGGTCCTTAATCTTAAAAAAAAAAATGTAACATTATGTCGTAGCAAACAAAATACCAACCGGTATTCAAGTGTAATAAAGGCAGCAACTTGCCAATAATGCAATACAGTTCTGTTAGCAATAACATATATAATGTCAGTTACTACATTATTAGCTTGATATAAAAATATGTAAAAAAAAAATTACTGCATTTCTTGGAAATAAAATATTTTTTGCAAATAAAAATTAGATGAATACATTTTTTTTTTTATTTTACTAGCTCAAAAGCTGATATCAAAAACTTTCTTTGATTGCTGGCAAATTGTAATGTTTGTTTTTGTTACATTTAAAATGTTACATTATTTGGTCCCAAGCTCCAGTTAAAAGGTCGACCCACTTGTTGACCTTTATTTATAGTGGTTGGAAATGACAAACACAGAGGCTTGTATTTTTTTACTCAGTGCAGTGCTGGGTAAAATAATTTGCTGCTGTAATGATAATTAGCAGTAAACCAGGGGCCGAGAGGGTCATGGAGGTTCGGGGGTCCAGGCCACATGTTGCTCTGGGGAAGACTGACTGACCACTGTGGACACTGAGACTCTGCAGGGTGACCAGAATTAAAGGGGCAGTGCTGCGTGTTTTCCAGGCACATTGTGCCTTTTATAGCACAATCAAGAAACAACAACCTTCAGATGTTATAAAAGAAAAGAAAATCTGTGTATATCAGATGTGACTTAAAAGAAGTTTGACTTTGCGGTTTAATGCCTTGAAATTGGGCCTCTATCTCTTTAAGAAAATTGCTTTTTCTTGAACTCCACCTTCTGGAAGTCATCGCAACATGGCTCCTCTGTTAACAATTTAAAATGTTTTTACCAGCGTCTCTCTGAGACTCTTGTGAATTGGTGCCTTATAAATAAACTGAATTTAAATTAAATTAATTTAAATATTGTAAGATCAAATTACTATTTTTTGACATTGTTCACTATTGATATATTTAATACATGCCAATACACTTGTTACCTAATGAAATTAAGTGACGACACATCTAACTAATCATCTAATGATTAGTTGTTGAATTATGGCTCTACAAGTTACTCTAACCTAACAGCAGAGGGCGTGCGACATTCACGGTAGACATTTATGAGGCATTTATTTAGGTCAGAACAGCCAAACAATCACCACGGCCATCTGCATGCACCTCACTGCGTCCTTAGAGAAACTGACTCAGCAGAGGGACTTTCTGCTCAGGACGTCAGATTAATATCGATTTGTTTTCTGGAGGATTTTGAGTGTTTGAGTTTTTCCAGGAACATGCAGTTTTACTGTAAGAGTGACACACTGTCACACTTGTCCTTTTTGCACTTTTAATTAGTAAAAGCATATTGTCTCGCCGTTTTTCTGGATATCTGGTCAGTTTAGTGAATCCATCCTGACATCATCTGATGAACATGCGGAGTTTTTCTGCGCTCTCCTCGGGCTTTGCGTCCACAGCGGCTGCGCGCTCCCAGCCAGCACCATCTCCACGCAGAGCAGCGCTCAGGTGTCCTAACGGCTTCATGTACTGACAGACACCTTCATCACACGCTTCTAAGATTAAAAAAGAAAGAAAGAAACATATATAAAAAAAAGAGATAGAGTAAGAGATGTTGCCTGGGCAACGCATCGGTGAGTGAAGGAGGACGGCGCTGTGGAAGCCGATCTCCCGCTCAGAAGCTCTGAGGCTTCCAAACGTTTCATCGCTGCGCCGGAGGACGGAGACGGAGACCAGGGGAAAATGTACAAAGTTTGCCCGTGTGGTGTTTCAGCGCGATCCCGCAGTAGCGACAGGACATGAGCAGGAATTAAACGAAGAATGCGTTTCATTTGGGATTTATGTTGGCTTTTGCAAATATACATCATCTGCACTTCGTCAGGTAAGGATGCAAAGGAAACTCCCATCATTCACCAGAACCGTATGATGTAGCTACAAACAACAAATTAAATATAAAAAAATTTAATAATAATAAAAAAAAATAAGAATGAAAAAATTCACTACTGTCAAACAAAGTCTGTGTATATGTGACCATTTAATAGCTTCAGGTTTTAAACGTTGCTGTAGTTCATACATGCAACGCTTTCAATAGTAGCTGCCGCTCAGGTTATAATGTCAGCTTCTTCTTCTCTGGTTTTTATACTGTTGATTACAACAAGTCCGGACGTGTTAGGCAGAGTTGGAGCACTGAGTCCGCGCTCTCACACACGACAAGCCGACACTTTGATTACACTCTTACAGCGCATGCATATGCATAAAACACACCATGATACAGAGAGCATAGCGAGTCACACACAGTAAATATATAATTCATGAATACAAGAACTGTTTGGACTTCATATCAGCTGACAGAATTCCCACTGGATGAGTCCAGACTTCCTACATAATTACAGAAAGGTACAAACTGGTTGGTCTGGTTATTTTCATCGTTTCAGCTTAATGTAGAGAAACACAGAGTGAGAGAAACCATTTTATCAAATCATGGGGAATATATCAACACACACACACGCACCCCCCCACACACATGCGCAAACACACACACATATTTCTATATTTAGAAATAGAAATATAGTTGTTCTTTTCTCAGTGTCTGACAATAAATCAGTCTAAATTTTTGATATTTTAGGGCAGTTGGGATTAACAAAATGGACGTTTATTAAATGCCAAAATAATAAAAGTTAAAATTTTCAAATGTTTTTTCAACATCTTCACTTTCACATTCAAATATTTGTTTGAATTTCCCTTTGAATCCGCTTTCCAATGTTGTTGGTTCCCTTCAAGAAGCTTTTGCTTTGCTGGAAATTTGGCCCTGAGCAAACCCAAACCCAAAAGTCATGCAGCTTAATAGACAGTCATCCTTGATACTCAACGAATGTATGTACACTTTTGAATTCAAGGAAGGTTACAAAAAAAATGTTTAAAAAATGTTCTCACTACGTTTTCTGGCATTTAGGAAATATAAATAATTTTGGTAATTCTACCTGACATTAAAAACGAGAAAGAGTTGGTCAGATTGAACTTCAGACAGCGAGAACAAAATGTGTTTGTGTCTCTTGATTTGGTATTCTGGTTTCTCTGGTGTTTCAGCATTTGATGAAGCTTTGACTGAACAACTATCTGTCCAGTTCTAGATTTCTATCTTGGTTTCTTTCTTCCACCTGCTGAGTCAAACTCTACCCAGATCTGTGAAATAGCTAACAAATTATGGACTGAAAAATGATCACACATTGCAATAATAATTAACAACACATTTTTATGGATAAGTTGTATTGAAAAGGGGAAAAGCAGTAATCGGCATTGAGTTTGTAACCTCCTGACAGTTGAAGTGTTCTGGGCCAGAGACGGCTTTGATGGCTTCATCTCCCACAACAACGATCCTCAAGCCAGTTATGACGATGCAAACTGACTCCCAATTGGTTTATTATATCACAAATACAATAAAACTAAAGTCAGATCTTGGACTGAAAACTGAGAATCAAGCTCAGTTTTATATGGTCTGCGTGTTTTGTTTGTTTTTGTTGTTTTTTTTAACTTTGAAGTCAGGTCCCTGATGGCTCACCCAGTTTTCATTCCTACAACTCACAACAAATGCTACTACTTTCTCCACTTTCAAGTGGAACAAAGATCCATTTTCTCCCTTTAGAGTCAAATCTAATACAGCACTAACACAAACATGCAAACACTAGAGCCGTATCAAATTATATACTTTATGTAGAAAGTCTGTTTATTTCCCGTCTTTCACGGGAAAGAGGATTTTCCGTGAAAGGCTTTTGGTGACGCTGCCTGAAGTGGAGTGGTCCATGTAGCATACATCTAAGATTTATGAAAGCCGAGTTCAGTTTTCATTTCAGCTCCAGCCTTCTCTTTCAGAAATGACATTTCTGTTTGTCTAAATTGGTTTCCCAGATTTATTTCTTGAGCCGCAAAAGTTTTCAGTGACAGAAGTTCCACACACACAGATTGCATCAGTGTGGAGAGGAAGTGACTGGGGAGTGCAAAGCTCTTCACACTGCAGAAGCTGCAGTTTGTATTTTGGTGACATGCTAAACCCACTGGGTCATCTTTGTGTTTATTCAGAAATCAAACGTACTTCATTTTGGAATAACATTTCTGGTTCTTGTGGTGGGTCTAAATAAACTCATGGCTTCTTTCTGGTAATGTTAGTGAAAACACATAAGCACCCTCTACTAATATAGAGTGGAGACTGTCAGAATTGTTATTTTTAATAAAATAACTTGCATTTGGAGAAGTCACGTCATTACCCTCAAATTCAATATTAATCCTTGCTTACAACTCACAGCTGCCTTCATATTTTCTCTTTAATAGTGGTATTCATCTCTTTTTGCTTTGCCAGGGAGTTTAAAAAAAAGAGCTTTGATATGAAAGAGAATTTTGAGCAGTCATTAAGGATCTTATTAAAAACCTCACATTCTCTTTTTTCTGTCTCCTCACAGCTCAGCCTATTATATCCAAGCTTGATGAGAGTTGGTGGGCATATAAAGATGTGGTCCAGGGAAGCTTTGTTCCAGGTAACCGATTCCCACTCGTCTCACACGCAGCGTTGGGCGCGCTGATAGGAAGTGGATCACCGCCGTCGTGTTGTTTCTGTTGGTGTTCTTCTTCTGCATTTTGAAATTGTGAATTAGAGAGAGGTGATAGAAATAACACGGAATTGCTGGTTCTCGCCGAAGCAGGCGTTCATGCTAACTCGGTTTACAGCTTTTTCTGGAAGGGGCTGGTGCGCATCAGATCAGACGAAACATCTACACTGCCTTGCAAAAGTATTTATGGCCCATAAACATTTCAATATTTTCACACGTTACAACCACAAACTTCAAGGCGTTTTATTGGGTTTTATGTGATGGGCCAACACCAGTGTAGTTTAGTGGAGGAGGGAAAATCATAAATGTATTTTTTAACTAAAAATACATTTGTATTATTCAATACAATACAATGTGAGGCCTATTCATCTGCTATAGTGAAGAACATTCTGTTACAGCTTAGTGAATCATTACAATGTAGCCAGCACCTCTTATGCTTTCTGTTCTCACTTAGGGAAGTATAATTAGGAGGCAAGGATTCAATTATTTTAAATTATAAACATTACATCAATATTATACTTAGTGAATCAACAAGAACGTTTGAACCATGAAGATGATTTAAAAAAAATTTTTTTTAGAATTCCAACTTTTTTCTTAGAAATCTAGAATATTAAAGTCTGAATTCTGAGTTTGAGTAAAACTTGGCCATGGGTAAAATTAAATATTATTGGTAGTAGATAAAATGCGCTTCCAGGAAACATCATGTATCTGCATATAAACATGTTTTATTAGTGTTCTCTGGAGACTTCACTGTAAACATGCTCACGCCGTCGGAAAGCCAGGGGGCAAAACTCACACCTAGAAGAGTTAGAGAGGGTAAGTGTCAGAGTTAGGATTAGTATGAGATTACATCAGTGAAATTTGCTGGAGTGAAAGAGCAGGGAGTCTGTTTCTGTGTGCAAGCCTCCCTCTGGGAAATTTGAGACTGTAAGTAGGCTCAGTGAGGAGTGTGTGACTCTGACTTGAGCCTTTTCATCCTAAGAGTGCTTTCACATGTTACCTATAGCTACAGTAGTGCTGGCACAGGAGAAACGACTCCTGTAAGCTGTTGTTATGCTAAATGTAGGTCGTTCTCATCTTCTGCTGGTGCAGTCGAATCCAGGACAGACACACCTTTTTTCTTTCTTGCTGTCTCAAGTTACATTATTAAGTTCTCTTCTTATAGGTCAGTTAGAATTACCACCATTATTTATATTTGCTAAATGCCAGAATAATCAGAGGAAGTTTATCAGAGATTTATTTATGATGTTTTCACAAAATCAGAAGTGTGTATGCAGATAGATTACTGTCTCTTTAAGCAGTGAGGGAAAGCGCAGATGATGATGTCATAGCTTTGGAGACTTCTGATAGGTTAACTGAACACACTTGGATGGACTTTAAGGATGTATTTCTGTTTTGACATGATGGGGAAGTCAGCAGAAATCAGCCAAGATATCAGGAAGAGAATCCTGGAGCTGCATCAGGCTGGTTGGTCCTGAGGAGCTTGAGGCTGCTGCATTCATCTGTTCAAATTCACATTCAAAGATACTTTATTGATCCTAAAAGGAAATTAAATGCTGTAACTCATCAATTCAAATTCCTCAAAGAGTTATTGTTGATGGTAATGGCTGTTTGCAGGAAGGATCTCCTGAAGAAGCCTCTGACTGAAGACAGTTTCTCTAGCAGTGACAAAGAGGATGCTCAGTGGTTTCCATAATTTTCTTGATTTTATGAAGAATCCTTCTTTATGTCATCATCTCCTTAGTCCCCAGAACAGAACCAGCCTTCTTTATCAGGTCGTTGAGTCATTTTAGGTCCCTGGTTCTGATGCTGCTGCCCCAACAGATGATGGCAGCAGAGATGATAATCTCAACAACAGACTGATAGATCTGCAGCATCTTGCTGGAAACCTTGAAGGATCTTAGCTTCAACAAGAAGTCCAGTCTGGTGCAGTGGTCACAAGATCCTGATCTCAATCCTGGAGAGAAGCTGTAGAAACAAACCCGACTCAGTAATGCTGAGTCTGGTTCTGTCAGGAGGAATGGGCCAGAGGTCGAGCATTGGGAAAAGCTTGTGGAAGAAAACCCAACATGTTTGACTCAAGTCAAAGGCAATGCTACCAAATACTGAGGAAATGTATGTAAAATTCAAATTCTGAACTCTGACATGTTCTTTCCCTCATTATTGTGGTATTTAGTGAGTAGAAATAAATTTGGTGACTAAACGTCTCTAAAACAAGAAAAGTTTGGCCTGGGCTAACTCCAGGCATTTTATGGGGTATTTGTAAACTTCTGTATGTTCTATGATCCCCTTATTATCCAGATGAGGCAGAGGCCGAGAAAGGTTTGAGACGTTCTGTCTGCCTCAGGAGAGACAGAAATTGGCTGCCATTTGAGGCCCATTACAGCTGATAGTTTAGGGGAGAACCAAAATGACTGGAACTTAGTCACAAACAGGGAGGTGGTGAAAATGATAGATGAGAGCGAGTATAGAAGAGCCTCCATGCTCCACCTGTAAGCCTTTCTCTTGGCTGAAGAATATCAGACTAAATCTTGAAATAATTTGCAGTATGCTGGACAGATGACAGCAGGGGCCGAGCAGGAGCGCTTGGCAGGGCAGCACTGACCACATATGGAAACTCTAAAGAGCCATTCAGATGATCCATTTTTGAAAATGTAAAAGTCTCTAAGAACAAGTCATTTTATTCCTGATATAGTTTTATATCAACTTTTTGGGTACATTTAAAAAAAGTTAAATCATTTGTATTAAGTCGTGTTAATATAAATTCTAAAGGTGCAAAATATAAGTATAGAACACCTATAAATACCTGGTTTAGTGTTTCTATGTTATGTAGTGTTTCTATATTTCTAATATAGAAACACTAAAAAAATAAAATAAAAGGAAAACGTAACAAATAACAAAATAGTGGAGGAAAAAAGTGGTTTTGGAAAAACAAAAATCTTCTTAAATTAAATATAATAAAAATGGCTAAACACCATTTAGCTGTAAACTTTAGCCAACGAGCAACAAGAAGAAACCGACTTCATGAGAGACTGCCTGAAGCATCAGTGTTTCAGTCTGAACTATACATCTGCCGCCATGACACCTGGCAAAAACAAAAACAAACAGTGAGCAATGAGCGAGCCTCTGTGAGCTCATACGTCCAACCCGTTTCTTTTATTTATTTGCTGAATAAATACTTAAATATTATTTTGAATTTAATAAAGTCATGGTAGCTATTGCAGTTTGTGCAGAGCACCATAAGCAGGCAGACTTAAAAAAAAAAAGAAAGAAAAAACTGAGACACAAGTCCTATTGAGTAAGGAACCGTTCAAAATAATTGGATCATCTGTGTCATCAGTAGTGCCATCTAAGGTGATTAACAGGTCACTACACCTCTTAGGTTGGTCTCATATTCTTAGATGTAGTTATTTCTAAAGAAAAAAAAAAGAGAAAAATAATCAAACATACTAATTTGTATCAAAATCAATTTAAATTGACCTCTTTTGGTCACCCTAAATTATTATTATTATTTTTTTTTGCTGTAGTAACAGATACTCAGCCACTCCGTTCTGTGTAGAAGCTCAACTGAACATCCATCAGCTACTGCTGGAAGCTTAAAAGTCCAGCATGGAACAAACATCCAGAGAGGAGTACTTGGGCGCTTCTTAGGCTGGCAAGGCGAATCCAGAAGTTCAGTTTAGAGGTGCTTTGACCTATGAGGCAGACAAACAGGAAGAGCTAACAACCCAAAGGATGCTAAATGCTGGCTGTGAAAGTTAACAACAGGAGCTCTGAGAAGCTCTTAGAGCGGCTGTGAAAAGGTTGAGGTATTTTTCCCTGTTCCACACAACGCTCCGTTCTACTGTGGTGACAAGTTAACACACAGAAATATCCCTCAGCAGCTATAGAGACGCTAAGCTTCATCATTTGCTTTACTTTTGTAGTAGTTGGATATTTCAGGTTAAAACTCAGGGATGGTGACCTTAAGCTGCAGTCCAACGCAATCTGGACAGGCCACCAAACTGTCTTAGACTTTGTATAAGGACAGATGATAGATTTCAGAAAACTTGTGTTTTAGGTACAAGGTTAGAGAAGCAGATTATTTTCTGGGTCTCGGTAGAGCCTTGCCTACTTTCTGACCACTGCTTGTATAAAAGACCAGCTCCTCCATCAGATGCCACGGAGAAACTTTGACAGAATGAAACCTGTTCCTGCCTCTCTTTCTGGCACTAACAATTACAAAAATTATTTGCATTATTTTACGTTTTCATGACACAAAATGGACAGGAAGTATTTAATAATCTACCAGAAAACCTAAATACATTTGACATTGTGATAAACCTAAATTGACCCTTAAAACTAATAAAAGGGTGAAATACATACTGTGAATTAATAACAAAAAACATTTTGTCCTGGAACCACAGGTAAAGAACCCTGAGGTTACTCAATTTGTGGTGCTGAGGCAGTTGAACAGGTCCAGCGAGGCTGTGGGTTTGGGTGGGTGGGATTTGGGATTCTTGGAGATGGGTTGGTGACTTTGGACTTGGCAGAACAGGGTTTGCTCTCTGTCTTAAGTGGACCGTCAACTCCGCCGGATTGCTTAAGCGCTTAGACCGCTGGAGACGATGGGAGGGATAAACTAAGGCCACCAGAGACTGTCTTATAACTATAAAGAAGATAGAAGTTCATAACACAACAAAATCTATGCTGGGGTAATAGAGAAATTGGACTGGCTGAAGGTTCAGAAGGAACGAGGCCCTTGTTTCCCACCCCAACACACACACGACACAGGCATTTTCAAAGTTATCCAAACCAGTCTTTATGTGTTTTGAAGGAGTTTTAGAGTCGAGGATCTGTCTGTCAGAGCATACTTATGTTTCCTGTGTGCAGCAATGGCAAGAATCAATATCTGTCAAATAAAACCCTAAGCTAAGGCATTCCAGGAAAAGACTTTACCTTTAGAGATTTTCTAGGAGAACATCAGATATGTCAGTGCTTCTCTGAAGCAAGTTAAGGTGGGTTTATCACTACTAAGAATGTAAATGCCTTTCTGGGGAGGTATGTGAGACCTGGCCCAGTGGAAGAGGCCCTCAGGGCTCACCCAGGACCTGCTTACATCTCGTAGCTGCCTTAGGAATGCCTGAGGGTCGTCTCAGATCAGGATGAGGGGAGGTCAGAGGTCTGGGGATGTCTGCAGACGAGCTGTCTCCATGACACTGTGTGGAAAAAGAGTTCGAGTGATGGACGCTGATCTCAACAGTCCAGCAGAGCTCTCATATCTAAAGCCATTTCCTGTAACTGTTCCCACAGGTTGCTGTTGCATCGCATCAAATTAGTATGTGTGTGTCCAGTCTGTCAATTAGAACTTCTACACTGAAGGTGTGTGAGATCAAAGTATCCCATGAACAATCGTTAACACTTATTGGAGTATCATTAAGAGCATCAAAACCTTGCTAAAACTCAAACATGCACTGCGTGTGTGTCTTATGGAATGTGTGTTTGTAAGGTGTTCGGTCTGTTCATGCATCCCTACATGTTTTTTAGAAAGCAACAGTTACTATCTAGTAATTGTGTGTATTTTGTGCTGCTGCTCATACATTCAGCCTCTACTGTTTGCTCTTCTCTTCTTGGTTATCCAGGCTGTTTCTCAGCAGCTTGTATTTCTTCTCTGAAGTGAAAGTGAGACTGGGAGTGGTGGTAGAAGCCGGGGATCATTAGGGGAGGCTCTAATTGATTTATTTCAAATTGAGAGCTTTGTGTTTCTGTACATCGCCTCCGTCCATGTTGATGTCAGCCGATCTCCGTCACCCTCTGTCATTCCCCATCCTGTCTCTGTCGCTCCCCGCAGCAGGTTGAGGGGCGTCAGGTTCATCTTCAGTTGTACGGTTCTTATGTATTTTTGATCACATCTGTGTCTGGTTGTCTCCCTGTCTCCTTTCATCTGCTTCCTCTGCTCGGCTGTATTCTCTCTCATCTCTGCTGCCCTTTCAGCTTCTCTCCCTCCTCATTTTTGCCTCTTTGCTAGTATTTCTTACATGTCCACTTTTTCTATTGCCTTAACCTCCCCATCTATTATCCACCAACCTCTTGTAATTTTCCCCTAACTTCTTAATTCATGAAGTAGTCCTTTTGTTATGCTTTTTCTTCCCTGCCTTTGCCTTCAGACCTGGAGATGTCTGAGTCAGTCAGTTGAGTTTACCGTCTCCTGGGAGATAAGCTGAACTCTCAGAGGAAACCTGGACTCTGGTCTGTGGTTGGACGAGTCTGCCAAGGTTGATTCCTAAATAAACATTTAGCTGACCGTAGACCTGATGTTAGAGATGTTATTTTTAAAATTATGTTTCAAAATAAGTTGTTGCTGAGTGTTTTTGACCTCACATTATTCCAGTAGCCTTTGCCAGGTTTGCTGTTCCTCTTTTGTAAGTTATTGCTTATGCAATTCAAACTATCTGAGATCCTTTCATTTTCTTGGAAAAATTCTGTTTCGTCATGTGATTGCATCTAGTCAAAATGAAACGTCAAAAGTCATGCCGAGTAAAGAATGATCCAGTTGGTGCGACCCCTACTGCCAGTTGCTGCATAAGTTATCTAACCGTCCTGCAGTCTGAGGTTGATGCTCAGGAAGAGTGGGGAAGATGAAGGACAGGGAAGCGATGCGGGTGTCCCATCAGCCTGGCAGTTCCTGAAAATACCAAAAGAATCCAGAAAAAAATAAATCATGTAAAAGTGTCCACTCACAGCTTCCTGGGATTGAGGGATAGTTAAGAAACATCCATCCATCCATTTTCTGTACACCCTTGTCCCTTAGTGGGGTCGGGAGGTAGATAAGAAACAATGAAATAAAAACATTTCAGTCACATTAAAATGTGATTAGAGGGCAGGATTATGTGTTTTCCAGCTACATAGAATCATCTTACAGCACAATCAAGTAACTATGTTACCCTATGTTATAAAAATGCCATATGCATCAAACGCTACATAAAAGAAATTTAACTTTGTCATTTATTGCCTTGAAATAGGGCCTCTGTCTCTTTAAAAACTCCTGCTCTTTATGAAACTCAGCCTTCAGGAAGTCATCACAACACTATGTTTTTGATGAGGGAATAATATTATAGCTTAATGTAGAGCAAAAAAAAAGTGAACTTTGCATAAAGCTGGGCCTTTAAAGCCCAGGATGTGTCTGTATTGTGTTGATCTGCTGTCGTTGGCCTTAGAAAGAGATTCTACTGTGTCATCTGTATTCAGTCCAGTCATATTTATGATGGATTAAATCACAAATGCTGGCTGTCCTAAGAGTATTACTGGTGACCTCCTGACTTCTGTTTCAGTTCCACATATCTATTTAGACTTTATTTTGTTTTTATAAAAACGGTTCAATTTGCAAAAATATTTCCTCCCATGTGTTTAATGGATTCTATGACTTCCTGTTAGAATTAAAATGCACAGTAAGCTGTTTAAATATCTCATGCTGCCAGAAAAAAAAAAAAAAAAAAACCTCAAAGAATTTTTCTCGCAATTTCTCCCATCTGTGACTTCATGAAGAGACGATTTGTGTTTTGCTGGCCAGCAGGTCTGAAAGCGGCCGCCCAGAGAGGCGCTGGGAATGTGGACTGCTTTTGGCTTCAGCCTGCAGGATTTGGATTCTGTATTCCCTTCAAACTTTTGAGTTTGTCTCCTCTCTTGGCTGCGCGCAGCAGACTGAATAAACAGTCGGGTTGCCATTCTCTGCCCAACATTATTAATGGTAGCAGAGAGTGGGTAGCCTTTTTGAAGTACCAACGTCTTGGAGAGAGACTGCAAAAGCTAGTTTATATTTAACCCAGACTTGCAGGAAGTGGGAGCAATATATGCCCTGTTAAACAGTAATCAATCATTTCTTAAGATAGCATCAGAATAATTAAATAGAGTGCTGTTTTTTTGTGTGCCAGCTCCACAGCCTTCATCTTCCACATTCTGCTTTGAATATTCCCTCCAAAGCTTTCCTTGTCTGAATGTTGGTTTGATATTTTTTAACTTGAATCCACCGGAGCTTGAAGGAGTCTAGATGAAGTATGGAATATGGTAAACAAGACAACCTATTGTTTGTGTGCTCCCTCTAAGACAAGACCTGTGTTTCTGTGAGCCCGAAGAGCGGACGACGGAGGACGTGTCTGTCAGGGAAGTGTTTATGAGGAAGAGAGGAAGAAAAGCGGGCGCTCGGGGGAGCTGCCCTTTCCTCCTGATACATCTCCACTCCTGCTCCAACTGTGTGTTTCTCTGAGTGCGTCCACTCCAGGCTGTAAAACGGGGAGGAAAAGTGAGGGAGCACCCACGGGGTTCTCAGCTTCTGCTAGCGTCAACAGCCAGAAAGGGATTAGAATTAAAAGGCACACCAATGCAATTCCTCCCTTAATTATTGGATTAAATTGAGTATCTTTATGGTGTTTTTGTCCTCTTTATGAAGTGGCTAATTTCAGCACAGGACATTATTGTTCCACAGTGAGGAAATGTCTGTGCAAGGGCAGCAAACTGACAGGCAGTCAAAGCAAGTAGATTTACTCAAAGATAGAAATATGAAATAATAACAGAGTAAAGATCCCTCATCACTGTTTGGATTGAATCTATTACTTGGTTTTGAAACTTATTAAAGTCACGTTTTGCCGATTATTGAAAGAGCAGTATTATGTAAATTTGACTTTTTTGAGCTTTATGGCAACCATTCAGCTGTTAAAACGCCTGGCTGGTCAGAGCTGCAGTTTCCTAGGTTCAGAGCTTCCTCCTCACAGAGCAGCCCTCTCCCCTGCCACTCCGCCACTCAACTCCTTCAGACTAGCCAGTAGCAATTAGCAAACATCTAGTGGAACTGTAGAACTGCTGAGCTCATTATAGGAGCTACTTCTCAGTGAAACGCTGGTAAAAACGTTGTTAAAGGGTTAATAGAGGAGCCATGTTGTGATGTCTTCCTGAAGATGGAGTTTCAGAAAGAGCAAGAGTTTGTAAAAAGACAGAGGCCCAATTTCAATGTGTTCCATTACAAAGTCAAAAGATTTTAAGTCATTTTTGATACATACCGTATTTTGAGGTACTTGATTGTGCTATAAAACGACACTATGTGCCTGAAAAACGTAATACTGCCCCTTTAAATGCACCATTAGAAGACTAAAATGAATACATTCATGCCAATGAGTGGATGTTAACTTTGGTCTTACAAGTAGGAGTTTCCTAGATCCCATTTCAGATGAAGGGACAGAAAAAGTGAGGAGCTTTGACAGATACCATCATATCATATGTATTTGTATATGAATGGGTTTTATTCCTGAGTCTGTCTGCTTTGGGTGTCATATCACAGCTCAGGGTTGCGTTCTTTAGAGTGTGCTGTAAGTAGGACACCAAGTTAGTGATCAGAAGGGCCTCTGCCTTCCTCCATCTCTCTCTTACTTTTGGGTGCGCACACACACACCCCCGCACACACACGCCCCCACGCACACACACGGAGTCTGTTCTTATGCATATATTTCCCTCTCTTTGTCATTGTCATGCAGTTTCCCTCGCCGTGCCTTTCCCCTTCTCATTCTGTCTCCATAAACCCTCTCTGGCTCAAAGCCTCTCATACTCACACTCTCATTCTCTCATGCACACGTCGCACAGCCACAAGAGAGGGAAAAAAGTGTAAGAAATGAAGAGAAGTAGCAGGATCAAGAGGAAAGAAGAGGAGGAGGAGGAAACTACATTCCTCCCACGCAGTAGAGCTGATAGGAGCAATTTTAGATGGGACCAAAGGACAGAGGCTGGAGGAAGAAAGAAGAGAATAAAGGACAAAAGAGAGAATGGATCAGGGGAAGGGAATGAGGAATGAAGTTATGATACTCTGTCTTAATAATCTCATTTAACTTGCACAGAATGCCTGATGGCTGCCTGCTGCATTTTTTCAATTACTTAGCAAAGTAATGACATTAGAGCTGGTTCTAGCAGTGACTATGACATCGCTGCTATTTGTTCCTATTTAACCGGACCGCCGTGGGATGGACGGGAATTGGCTCTGTGGGACAATGTGTCTGCCATCTGCACATCAGCTCCTGTTTTAGCCGGAAGGTGGAATGTGTCTTACTGCTGGGACACTTTCTGATGTTTCTATTACAAGGTGTGGGTGTAATTAAAATGTCCCCACTGCCATTTCTAAACAGCTCCCACCCAGGCAGCGATGTTTTCTCCTGGAAAAAGAGTTTGACTCACTTATCTGTATCTTTCACACGTATTCATAATGCAGCAATATGCAGCGCTTATATCACTCACACCAGAAAACACATGAGGGGCAGAGTGAAATGTATTTTGAAGATGTGAAACTTTCCACCAGCTGCTGTGATGATGTTGGTTAGCTCTGAATGCATCTACTCTGTGTGAGAAATGAAGAGAAGTAGCAGAACTGGGGCCAGAACCAGCAGCAGCAGCTGGTTCTGGGCTGACAGTGTTCTCCTCCACATTTCACATACACCAGAAAACCTGATTAGTTTTTCTTACTTAAAAAAAAAGGAAAAAAAACTACATGCAAACTCATTGCCTCAAAGTTTTTTTGTGTTCATTATTTGACTGAGTAACATAATTGTGCAATTTTAGTGAGTGACAAACTAAGGCAATAGTAGCACCTATTAACACTGATATAACTTTAAAAAAAAGTTCCCCAAATTGATCTCTCCCATTATTCTGGTGTTTTACAAAAGAAACAAGAGTGTTGGTAAATCTAAGAGTAGTGTATAAATATCTGGTTTTAGCTGGATGCTATGATTTTAGCCAGCTTGTGTTTTCGCTTCTCAAGGAACTGAGCACAGCTGTTACTTTAAATATGTTTTGTTATCCAGTTAAAGTTCTTTGAGTCAGTTAGCATGACTGTCCACCTGTATTTTAAGTCATCGCTGATTTTTCAGTGGTCAAACTCTCCATCAAGTTTTCAAACACTGGGTTGGCTTTTAGTTTCAGAACGTTGTTGATGAACACAGACAGGACTGCACTGTGCCGATCAAATACCTCAGCCTTTACTGTCTGTCTAGAAGGAGAACAAAAGCAAAAAAAAAGAAAGAAGAAGCTCGGAGCCGCAGACATCATTGTGATGCTGTCTTGAGTCCTTGAAGAACGTTGAAACTGTCCATCATCGGATACTTGTGGGACTCACTTAAGTCAGTGAGAACAGGAAGCTGAAAGAGGAAAACGGAGCCCTGTCTCATTACTCCTCTTTCAGGAGGTGGCCCTTTTTGGTTCAGGCTCAAAGAAAAATGTCCTGCTAATTTCAGATGCTAGAAGGGAACATTGGGCCGGCTGGGGGCCGGGTTCATCCCTAGGAGAGCAGAATTTAAATCATTTTCACACGTCAAAGGCCAGTGCAGATGCCCGATGTCTCTTCCATGCTGTGCAGTGTTTCTGAGTGAAATTACTTCAGGCGTGCTGAAAAAGATGTTGATAAAGACAAACTCAGCAGGCTAGGTATACCATCCATCTATCCATTTTTTTCCACTTTATCCAGGGTCGATTCGTGGGGGTAGCAACTTAAGAAGGGAGGCCCAGACTTCCCTCTCCCCAGCCACTTCTTCCAGCTCTTCCGGGAGAATCCCAAGGCGTTCCCAGGCCAGCCGAGAAACATAGTCTATTTCTCATAATAGGGGTCTTCAGGTTGCACTTAATCTGGTTCCTCACCTAGGACCTGTCTGCCTTGGGTGACCCTACCAGGGGCATAAAGCCCCAGACAGCATAGCTCCTAGGATCATTGGGACACTCAAACCCCTCCACCACGATAAGGTGGCAGCCCAAGGAGAGGTAGGTATACATCCCAGTTATTAGCATCCACTTAAAGCAGCATGTCAATGCTCAAAAGGCTTTGAGTTATTTATTATTATTGCTATTATTATTGCATCTGTATGTTTTATTGAACCATACGGACTTGGCAAGCAATACCTCTTTCATTTGGGCTTTCGCCCACAACCACGCCCACTAACCCCACCCACCACACCACCGCAGACATAAACCAGGCCTGAGTTGTTTAAGGACTAACTGAAAAGCAGAACTCTAAACCTTGTTATGTTAACCAGCTACAGTTTAAAGCAGATGTGTGGTAATCTGACTATACAGCTACACAGCCAGTCTGCTGGTGTCGCCATAGCGACAACCAGCAAACTCGATTACACAGAAACAGACCACCTAGAGTTTCTCTAATTCAAGCAAATGTAACACAAGCACACTTTCCATTTACCACTGCCTAGCAGACCAAGTCAGAATTAGAAAAGTAGAATCCATACAAAAACCACTTGAAGACAAGCCATGGGAATTAGAAATCAAAACCAGCAAAATAAATAAATAAATCGACCAAACCAAGTTAGCTCACCATGGTAAGCTAAGACTGAATCTATTGTCCATTCTGATCAATCTGTTTCAAATCCATCTTTGTCTTCCAAAAATCGTTCTTGTGATCGTTAGCTTAAGGGAAACTTCTTTGTCTTGTTTTGTTGTTGCTTTGCTTTAGTGATGGGATCTGCAGCCTGCGGCTCCGGAGTCACGAGTGGCGTTAGACCTTCCACAATGTCTGAAGAGCCTTGTGGAATAACTGGTTGAAAATAATAGTGATTAAATATATTATAATACTAACTGAGTTAGTAGTTTTCACTGTTTTGTTTCCATGGTACAATTTCATTGAATTTCCTCAACTAAATGACAGTCAATATACCTTTGACATTTCTTTTTTAGATCTGATTGCAATAAGTGTTGAGTGGCAGCATCACCTCTTCCTGGATGAGCATAGCGTGTGTCATAGTGTTGTTGACTTTGCAGCAATCCTTCATACTTACCATGCTTGTAGTAACAGTGAAAAGGACAATAGAACCTGAACCTAAACCTGGCTCTGTGTGAACGATCACCTGCCACCACCAACTGGGAGTTTCCAAATACAGAGCACACACACAGTTAAACATAAAAGCACTGATCCAGGAGTACATTCTGTATCAGAGGGCCAGTAGAGAGTTAATGGCAGCAGTAGCTCTGAAAGTGGCTTCTGGGACAGGAACACAGCTAAGCAGATAAGCTCAGAACTCATTTTCCAGTCTACAGGATGGAATTGAGCACATGCAGTTTGTTGCAGCAAAAGATCAGTCAACAACTCTGCATAGGAAAGAGACAGGATCAAACACTGAAAGGCAGGGCCAAGTGTATCATCTATAGAAGGAGAACATTTCATTATTGCAGCAGCAGCTCAGCTTCCTCCAGGAAGACATCCAAGCTAAAGAGAAGGCCAAGCCAGACGTATCTTCTATGAAGAAACGACAGAGAGGACAGGCAGCTAATGTCAGTAATACTGCAAACAGTGAACAAATGGATGGTAGTAGGAGGAAGTCACAGAATGTTCCTCACTTTGGTCACTTTGTCCTCCAGCAGATAAGTCTTCAGCAGGTTGCCGATAGCGATAGTCATTCTTAGCCATTCTTCATTGAGAAATGAAGTCTTGTGCCTTAGAAAATTCCACAAGTAGGACCAATCACAAAGTAACTATCATAATAATAAGACTGGTGAACGGTCAATAACTCTTAGATAGAAATTTTAACATCATCGTTCACAAAGGAGAATGTCTGCAGAGAAGCATTTCTCTAGCTCCGTGACCGTTTGGTAAAACCAATACAGAGGAAGCAGGGAGGGAGTGGGACTGTTTACCAGATGCACAAAATCCTCATTTAAAGATGACGGTCTGCATCACTTTTGTGCATCCAATCAACTGCACTTGGAGTCGATGTAGACCACGTGCAGCATGCCCAGTTACTGCATGTACAATTGATCTCAGGCTAGATTGATCAGGTAACATGGTTAAAGCATGTTTTGTTTTTATGGTTGGATCCCAACAGCTGGAATCCAACTTTGTCACTCATTAAACAAGGAATCAGTACTCAAGGACTGCAAATTAGTTAGCAAATTAAGATATATTTTTGCTTGTGTGTTTTCACATTTTGCCACATCACTCATGTCTTTGTTTTGCCTGGACATATTGAGACAGACCCACACACAGCAGTTTATAGCTTTGAAATGAAGGGAAAGTACATGGTTTATAACACATTTTACTGAGTAAAACCTGGATGGGCTGCACTGTGCAGAACCATCTTCACTGCTTTTAGAGCTGCAGGCCTTTTAGGGTATGTCTAAAAGGCATACCGTAAAATACTGAGATATGGAATACTCAGTATTAATGATGAGAAAAATACACCAAATTGTTTTTGATGTTGCAAGAACAATAAAGACCAATTATTCGTCTTAATAACAATATAATGACAAATATCTTTATTCAAAACCAGCAAGCAGTTGCCAAGCCAGCAGATTTTTAGATTAAAGATAAAAACTGTTCATCAATGATGAAGAATATATCTTTGTTTCAGTTGTTGAACCAGTTGCTTAACACCAGTCCACCCCACTGCAGAATCCATCAACATGCCTGTTCAATTTTTATGCTTCTGTAGATTTTTGCATGATATTGTTGGTTATGATGGTCAGGCCAAAGCAGCGGAGTTTGTAGTTTTTATTCAACTTCAAGCTAGGTGTGTAAAAAAAAAGAACAAAAAAAATAAATAAAATAAAAAAAAAACTGTAATCCCCAACGCTCAAATGAGTAAAGTGTTTTCGTACAACAGCATGTGATTATGCAAAGTTGTCATCGGGTCATGAGCGTGATATTGAAGTTGCAGCTGTGTTGATTCTCTAGCAGAGGTGCACATTTGTGGTATCCATGGTGTGTCTGAGCTGTTTCATTTGTTTTGATTTTTTCTCCCCCAACATGTCCAAAAACTATGAATATCTGATTTATGTGGATAACAAACTGGCTACAGAGACTCCTGCATAAGAAAGTGATGTTTCCATACCAAATGCTGATAGTATTAACTTAAATGAATGCTATTTATTAATCTTGAAATATGCAGCACATGTAATATTTTCTTACAAACACAGAGAAGCTGATCAAACATTTCACTTAGTAGAGCAACGAGGAGGAACGCCGTTGTCGGCAAATTGCCAACAGCACATCTGACCATCTGTAGCTCTGCTGGGTGAAGTTGCCTGCTTGAGTGGACTGGAATGAATCAATTTTGATGTATCTTTATACAATGAGTGTGAAGTTTTATTTAAATGTAAAAATAAATGTCTGTTTTTCTTGTTCAAATGCTAGTCTTCCATGTAATATAGCTCAAAGTCAGTCAGACTCAATGGAAAACGTTTGATTTTAAGGCTGCTTGCTCTGGTTGTTGTGATCATAAATATGCTAAACTATGGATGGCTTTTCACCAACACACATTTAAGTATTTCATTTAAATGTGGGCAAAGTGCAGTTTGAGGTGCAGATCTCTCTTTGCGAGGATTTTAATATTATGGCCGATGAGAAATCTCTCAGTGCTATAAAGAAATATTTGCCCTCTAACAGATTTCTTTATTTTTGGCTTTTTCTTTTGGCATAAAAACCAAAGCAACCTGGTCCTGTGGGAAAGACAGAACCCATCATTCCTCTGCACAGCAGCAACTATAAGTGGAAGTTTAGCCCACTGTCCTTTCAATCATGTTAATTCAACAACAGAAGAGGGATTTCCACCATCAACTAGTTTAAAGTAATACCAGATTGACTTCATTTAAGTTTGGACTTTGACTAGACCACTCAAAAACCTTATTTGAACCTTATAGACCAAGGTTGGTCTATATTGGTCTATGTCATCACACACTGATGACCATGCCCTCCTTCAGAGCACAATTCATGGTTCCACCAATTAGAATGTTGTTCAGGTTGTGAAGACACAAAGCAGCCATAGACTGTTACACTACCACCAGTATGTCTATGTTATTTTTTTCCCTCTATCTATCACTGCCACTACACTTTTTTCCATTCAGTGGTTTTTCAAATTTCTAAATACAACTTCATTCCCATCACTAGTTTAATTTGGGTTTCCTCTCTAGAACATAAGTATCTGGGTATATTTATGGTTGTATGTTTGAATGGATAAGTGTAAGAAAAAAGCCTCCATTGCGATTCTGCTTATTAAAATCCTTTATTTTTTCTGCGACTGGTTCATAACATGCTGGTTTATCTTTTGGTTTTGTCAGAATAATTAGAGATTGTCCCATTAAAAAAGATGATGCTGTCATGACAAATTCTTTACCCACAGTTCAGATGAGCTTCATATACATTGTTCTAATTAAGCTTATTATTCACAGGTCAGTTTGGGGTATTTTATCCAGCCTACACTATGTTTTTCATATCATGTGGAGACTCGTCGTTACGCCTGTTAACACATGATTGATGAAACATCTTGGCAAACTATAATGCAGCAAACGTTTTCCAGCAAGCATCACGGTTCACACTGGGAGGTTTTACAGTCACGCTCTCTGTCTGACTTTTTAAATATGACCTTTGTTGTAGTGCTGAGCATCAACACAGCTTGAGTCAAAGTCGGAGAGACAGCCGAACTGTAGGAGGGATGGACAAGTGACAAGAATACAAAGAAAAGGAAAATAGAGAGGTTAGACAGAAATAATCCACCCTCACAAACCCACAGGCAGGCAAGCACACACGCACACATATGCACATGCCTGCACACGCACACACACCCAAGCACTGAAATGAGGAGTCAGTCTTCTGAAGCAGATGGCTGTAAATCCCCAATGTTACCAGATGAAAGGTTGAGACCCTGGAACATCATGGCTTGTCTCAGCACTGGGACCAGTACGTCATGCTGCTGTAGCTCAGCAGTCTCAGTTTGTACACAAGCTAGGCTGTCTATGGGATGAATGCTGGTTTGTTGGGCCACTGACCTATGAATAATTTAGGCACGAACCACAGACATGATCAGTCTGTGCATATTTTTGGGTGATTGTAATTCTCTTAAGAACCTTGAACTTTTTTGTTGTTGTAGTTTTTGGAACAAGGACACAGCAGCACAGTACGTCCACACAGCAAAGCTTCATACTGGCTGCTGTGCTGCTGCTCCTCATGCTATTGAACATTCTCATAGAGAAACTATACACAAGCACACACACACACATTCATGTTTTCATATTTTGTGGGAACTTTACATTGACTTCCACTCATTGTTTACAGTCTAACCCTAAGCCTAACAGTCACATACCTAACCCTAACCCTAACCAAAAGTCAACTCACACCTTAGTCCTAAACCTAACCACAAAAAGCAGCGTTTTCCCTCATGGGGACCAAGAAAATGTCCCCACAAGGAGCAGTGGTCCCCACAACCCAACAAGGATATAAAAACCTCATTCGCACATATACACACACGCAGAAATCTTTGGATTCAGACCTTTTCAAATGCAATATATATA